>JAQGBH010001451.1:0-32490 GCA_034698265.1 Sminthurinus aureus | reverse complement strand
TGACATACGAGGAAACCTCGAACTGCCTTTGAGCTGAAAACGAGGCCTCGAAATACGCTTCGCTATGATCTCTAATATAAACCCAACATCAAATTTCCCCTTTGTTTTGGAAAGACTTGGAACTTGGGGTTTTCAATAAACTTGGATGTTCTATTAAATTCCTAATAACTTTGTCTTTGTTCTCGCCTTCTTGCTCAAAGTCAACTACACAAAATGTATCTGCATTCTTCACTCCACAATGTACAGTGTATAGAAACTTCAAGAAACCTCGAGTTCTCAAGGTTGCCACAAGCTCTGAGACCTGAAACCTGACTCAACGTTTAAGTCCAAAATGTAAACTTGCTCACACACAACACCCGTGAAAAAAATTGATTAGATTCTCTTTGTAGAATGTCGTCCGATTCCTATGTCTATCTCTTCCTCTGTGTACAAAAAGCAGCATATCCAGTCATAAATAGCAATATTCCCGGAAACATTTCCACAGCATCCAATTCCATACAATTTTCCCCAATGTTTTTGATCGTTGGTTTGCAATTCACAAACCGTCCTTCCTTCTCTCTATTTGCCTCTCTACTTCTGATTGAATGTGTAATATATTATGTGTTTTCATTTTTTACACAAGGAGTACTTACTGTAAAAAACTGTCAACGTTGAGAGTTGAGAGTGGCAGAGTTAAAAGTTGACAAGTACACGATACATTTCATCTTCATCTCCTTTGTGTGTGCTAAGACTGTCGACAATTTTCATGCTCAGTAAAAAAATGATGAAGAGGAGAGGGAATATTTGCCCAAAATCCAAACTCCAAACTCCAAAACTCAAAACGTTATTTGCACTGCGCTAGATATGGAAATGTACAGACACAGACGCACACATTGCAAACGACCAAGGACCAACATTAACTTTGAGTTTTGCCTATTCAAATGTTCTAATGGATAATCAATGCCGAAGGCTTTTTATCACTCTATAATATGCCACTGCTGGCTTCCATGAGAAATGTGAGATCATCTCGGATCCTTCAAAACTCAAAACGTCTCGTCTTCTCTCTCTGTACTCTGGAACTTCATCTTAAAACGTCATTCAATTTGTATTTGTATAATTTGAACCTCTTATCCCGTTTTATTGCATAGCAATTTGTACGTAGTATATAGCATATAGCATGTAATATCCAGATATTTTTACGATCGGCTTTCACATGTTTTCCTTTTTCATACTCCCTCATTTTGTCAACTGTTGGCTGTTTGAAAATTGAAAGCTTGTTTGTGGCATCACCGATAACCATTAAGTTTTTATAGTACCATCGTTATTTGTCAGCTCGTAACTCCAAGCTCCCAATTCCAAACTCCACACTCCACACTCTAGACTTTAATGCTCTATCATACAAAGTATGAATTATGATTTATGAGACATGTGCAACAGATCCACACATAAAATATAAACAAGAGACAAACTGTACTACAACAACAACACATTTTTATTCGTAAAAGCAATAATATTTACTAGTGTATCATGTATTTTGTGACTAATCATTGTGCAGCATTGAGCATTGAATTTATTGTATGAGTGAATATTTCAGTTTCCCGCATTTTCTCAACAAAACATGCAAATTCTCAAGCCATATTGATACATAAGTATGACATGTCATAGGATGAAGTCACATTTTTCGTTCCTTTTGCTTTGAACCATGATAAGTATTTTTACATCACGTCACCACTCACTACTCACCACATCTCTAGAAGCTTGAAGCTACGAACTAATGTTCCGTAATACATATACGGAATGCAATGTATGATGTATCATTTTTCATTTTTCTACTGCCAAAATAAAGTAAACGAGAAACCAGTGTACAAAGTTTATGCTTTTGCTAGCTTATTATCATAACTTCCTCGCCTATCTTATCTTGGACTCTTATTTTATCTAGTTTCTAGTATCTAGTACCTAGCCTGCGGTGAGCCCTAACGACAAACTAGTAGTGTAAACAGTATTATCACAATTACGGAGTACTATACTCATATTCGTAATTCATCAAACAGGTAAATAGTAAATAGATACATGGTATGAATATCTGTATTTTTACTCACACTCACAAGTCAGTCAGCCAGTGTGGGTGAATCAGATCAGGATGTTGAGAATGATACATATTATTATTTGGCGTTTGCATGATATCTATATGCATAATATTAACATATTGATTTATTCTATCTAGTATCTAAGTATTTTTGTTAAAAATACGTTATACTTTTTATACTCTATTTACTTTTAGGCTGATATCCTGTGCAAAAATCTGAGTCAACACCGGCTTTTACATGTTTATCAAGTGTATGCATGAATATACTTATCAAACTTGATACAGACCCAGATGCAGATACAGAGAATGATGATGAGTATGGAGCATGGAGCATTGTGAATTGTGAATACTGATGATCTAAAAACTAAAACTGAAACTGGTTGTGACTTGTGACTAACATTATTTTTAGTGGTGTTTTGTTTTTGGGAGTTGATTTTCCTTTCCAGCAGCATATGTTTTGGTAAGAAAAAATTGTTGATTGTTCATATTTGAGTTAATGTGTGTGTCTGTGTGTTGTGTTTGTTATTTGTGATTTGTCATTTTCCTTGAAAATCCTGAGTCTTACAGTCTGACTGGACCAAACCAAATAAAATCAAGCTCAATCACATTATATAAAAGGAAAGCAAGTCAAATATCGTACAAGTGTTGCAAAAATTTTATCTATACTATGTACGTGTACATCCGCTGACTGCATTCATTTTTTTCTTCGAATTAAATGCATGTGGCAATATTGACAGTGTACAGTCATGTAAAGTTTGGTACGGTACAGTGGAAAAGTAAACCAGAGAGATGTTTCCAAGTCTTCTTGTTCTAATCAGTAATTAGTGTAATTATCAAGTGATTGTCAACATGGGTTTTTGATTGGCGAACAAGGTGACGGAAAATATCTAGATTCTAGATTCTGGATTCTAGATCCTTGATGTACATTAATTTAGCGTCATGTGTCATGCAAATCAGTACAGTGTACAATGTACACAAGTTGGCAAAAACAATTGAAATGTAGTTGTTCCTTCTGTACTGTCCATAAAAGTTGAGTTAAGTCATCAAGTTTGGAGTTTGGAGTTGTCCACCATAACACAAGTTGTAAACCTTAGCTTGACGAGCGTTTGTCGTTGGTTTGTCAAATATAATATGCACAATGTTCAATGTTATATCTTGTATGTGTTGTGTTATGTTCAAGTTACAAATTATGACGGGATTAGCAAATAGAGGTAGTAGTAGCAAAAATTACAAATTACAAATTACATACACAAGTTTTATATAGGATGTAAATTTTAATTTTCACGGTCAAAGTGTTTTTAGCATTTAAGTCAATAGTGCAGAATTGTACAACTTACAACGCATATTCAATATTATACAATGTGAGACTCTGTTTTCTGTTTATTTACATATGTGTATATTGTACATTGTACGCTAAATGTTATTTGTATCATATATATACTACACAATGTATACGGTATACTATACGCACAAAACCTTTGACGATTTGACGCTTTATCCTCATCTACATATGTGTTTCTCTCTCTTGTCTTCAAATCCGCTTTAAAAATTGTACATGTTATAATATTATTGTATTGTATATTGTACACTATGCGCTATTTGCTATTTTGCTACGCCAAAAATGTTCTAGTGTATGTAAAACGTATATTGGCTTATTTCATTTCTTTTTTTTTACTGTGAAATCAAACATCAAATCATATATACATGTAAATATGCATGTAGGCATGTATTTATGACAATGGTGTGATGCTGATGATGATAATAATGATACAAGCGATGAGCCAGTAGATTCTGAGTAGAAATGTTACGTCATTCATTAGCAAGTGTATACCATTTACCATACAATGTTCATTTAATAGTGCACAGTACGACAAAACGTCTATCCCTTTCCATTTCACTTCATATCATAATATCATTTCCTGTCATCACCTGAATCCCAAAACATATTTAACAACTCTCAAGTGTGACTTCAACTCAATTCTCAATTCTCTATTCGCAGTCTGTCTTGTCTTGTCTTTCAAACCACCTCCCCAAACAAAACGAGAAAAAATTAATTAGTATTCTTCTTTTCATTTTTTCCCACTCATTCTCTTTCTCCTTCATTCCTCGCAGTTTCCAGTTTTAGTGTTGTTGGTGTCGCAGTTGGACTAGTGAAGAAAAGTCAGTGAAGCGGAAAAAGATAAGGAGCGTCAAAATCGTGTAAGTTTAAAAAAAAAACCTTTAAGACAAAAAGTGCTCTACCATTTCTTTTTCTTTATACTGGAAGCTCCTGAAGCCTGAATACTGAATATCTAGTACAAAAATAATAACGATCTTCAAGGATTTTCAGTTTCTGTGCAAAAAAAAAACAAAAAACACCTGGAAATATTTTTGCCATTTCTTAGATTTAAACGAAGTTAGTAGTTAAATAATTTATCACTATTGTAATTTTCATTTTTCAGTAGAAACTCAAAAAGTCAAAGAAACCAGTAAAAAAAATGAAGACACTCGGAACCTTGTCAGCTGTATTTGGGTTAATTTTCCTCTTTGACAAATGCGGAGCATACAGATCGTACAATGAAGTGTGTAGAAATAATGCGGTTCAGCCAACGGACCCACAAAACTGTGACCATGAGGCATATTTGGAATGCGTGAACGTACGTGGGAATGGAGTTTGTCAGTGTCAACGTAGTTTAGTATGGCAAGATGAACTGGGTAAATGCACCTTTTCCCTTCAAGGAGTCTGTACAGGTGCTTTTGGCGGACCAAATTGGCCTGTAAATCCTGGAGGTGAACACGGAGGAAATGGAGAAGCTCCCGGATGCCCAAGAAACTCCTATTGCTACGTTGGATCCAGAGGAAGTGGACGATGTGAATGTATTGAAGGTCATGAAGCTAATGAGGAACTCACGGAATGCAATGGAGCAACTTCTCTTCAAAATATCATTACTCTCACTCTAACTCTTCTCCCTACGTATTTTATTGCCATCAAAATGTTTTTGTAATGTCAAGTCGAATAATTCTTAAGCCAATAAACTTTAGTAATTATTGTAATTGTAAAAAAGTTCATAAAAATAATAATAATAATTAATAATTAATACCGTATAATATGATAGCTATTTAATATTCAATATTCGCAGCATTATATATTATAGTTTACTTTCATGGAAATTTTTTTTTGATGCCAAAAAATATAGATAAATTACCATAATCCTAAATTCCTAATTCCTAATAATGATAAAAAATATTGTACAGTAATTTTACATGGTATTTGGTAAATTTTATATGACAAATTTTGTACATAAAAACTTTCTATTATATTGTTGTATTTTATTGTCTGTCTTCTAGCTCTTTCCCTTTTTCCATAATAAAATAATGTGTAAATATTCAAAATGTACCAAGAACAAAAATCATTTTTCCATTTATTTTATTTTTTCCATTGAAAACTACTCATTCACATTTTATCGCAATCAAAAATTGAGCATTTTCAGATTCCAAATTCTGGATGATATAATTCGCTTCCAGGTTTCAGGCTTCAGATTTTAGGGTTTTGGAAAAACCAATGAAAAAACAAAAGTGAATAAGTGTGCTTTGAATATGATTTTGATTTTACATTTATCTACTTTTATTACGTGGCTCATCAATAACATGATCGCTGATCCATAATGGACAACAGGATAAAAAATACAACATACAAAATGTTTGGTGGTGTAATCCACAAATAATAAATATAATGTTAAAAATGGGAATAACAGTAACAATAACAATAAAAGGTTAACAACATGTTGGTACAAAAAAATATAACATGATAAAATATAATAAGTTATTAAAACAATAAAGAGTAGATGAGTTCATTAAAAGTCATGTCACTGTCAATTTTAGAATCTAGAATCTAGAATCTAGAAACTGGAAATGGGATAAAAATTAAAAAGATAGCTCCTTGAGTACATATGAAAATGCTTCAGTCCGTCATAATTCATAATTCATAATTAATATTGCTTCAAGTTGTTCGTCCTTGAGTCAGTCATTTTGTCAGATTGTCAACTTTGCCACTAGCCATTTTCACAATTCACCATTCACCATTCACAATTTAGCAAAGAATAGCATAGATAAAAAACCAAGTCAAATTTGGAGTTGTCAAGGCTGGTTTGAACGTCAAAAGGATTTTAAAACTCCAATTTTACACTTTAGTCCATCGTCCATTTAAAGTCATTGTTGTCATAGCGATTTCTTGGATTGTCCAAGAATTTTTGTCATCCATCATCCATCATCCACGATTCTGATTCTTAACCCTTGAGAACGGTGTTCCAGTCAGTGGCGTAGATGAAGAGTCGGACGATGAATCCAACAGGTTCGCAAGTGTAGGTGCTGCACTCGGCATTTCTTGCTCTGTACACGTTGGACACTCTCTTCATAAATCGTCCTTCAGCTGGGACACTGTTGAAAATCCTGAAATTATAATTTAAAAAAAATAGTTTAACGAGTCAAAAAAATTCTCATTTTTCAATTTCTCGTCCACAGAAAACCGATAAACGGATAACGGATACTGATTTAGTTAGATAATTAAGATGCTTAGTGTTTTGGTTTTGTCATTACACATCAACCCATTTGTCAGCTCGACTGTTTCTGGATGTTTTGGTTACTTCACACACAATCCGTTCAATACATCTGTCCGAGTCCAAGATGCTACGAGCAAGTCGAGCATGACTCTTGCTTTTCCGAGCATCTCCAACACTTCGTTTTGAGGCCCAACTGGAAGAAGAACCGGATGTGTACAAGAGAGCCAAAAGAGGGATGATAATAAAGGCCATTCCAAAGGCAAATACTCCGAGGACGGAAAGGACAGAGTTGATTATTTCTTTAGTTAAATTTGCTGAATTGTTTTCCGGTAGCACAAGATCTTTGAAGGCTCGACTTAAACTCTCCTTGTGGATTTGACTTTGACCGTTGGCGTTTCCATGTCCATTTCCATCCGCTGGATTTGCCATGGAACTCAGGATGACACAAGAGAAAATTAAAACCAGTTGGAGGTAACAAGTACAAGTTGACTTTGACATTTTTCTAGTTTCTAGTACAGTACAAGCTCACACAAAATTTCCACTAGGAACTATGAATTTCAAACTTGAAATTTCAACTAAAATTCTCAAGATAATTCCTGATTTTCTGAGTAGATGATGATGTTGGATGTTGGGTGTTGATAAGATGAGATGAAGATGTGTTGTGATGTCCAAAGTTGAAAAACATCTCAAGATATACTTTTGACCCCGGTCAATGGAAATGCAATGAGCTTCCGCACATTTTTGGGGAAGTCTGGTGCAGTACACGCAAAATTACACTACAGTATACAGTACACATGAGGGGAATGAAGGGGAAAAGTGTTTTTTCTTCACAGTTTCCTGATGATTTTTTAGCCCTAGTTTCTCCAAATTCAGAGACATAATTCAAATATCATGGTTTTGTTTAGTTTATTATTGACGTTTACACGTCAATTATCAATTGCCGATTTCTATGTCTATGTCTATGTGTACATATGCCTATGTCTCGAATAAAGATGGACGGAGACCAAAGTTATTTTAAACAGGGCCGAAGAAAGTTCTTTACTTGCCATACATTTTTTAAGGTTGTGAAAAACACACATGGTGGATAATCTAGGATCTAGGGCAATTCTTTCATTCATATCTCATGTCTACTTTGTTACTTGAGCGACATTTGAAATTTGAACAAACATTTACCAATGTGGATTGTGGATGGAAAAGGAGGTAAGTCACATAACAAATTCATGTAAAAAGGGAAAATGGTAATCTGTTGGTCTCTCATCTCTCATCTCTCACATTATGTTCAAAGGAGGATGAAATGAAATGAAATAAAAATACAGATACAAAATAGTCAAGAGTTATTCTGTTTGCAGTTTGCAGTGTCTCCTGCACGGCTGATATATTTATTTATTTATTTATTTATTTCCATATTCTTCTTGAATATTGAATATTGATTATTGGTAATATTCTTATTTCTTACACAGTGCGAGTAAACGTGATATGTGTTTTTGTTTTCTTTTTTTGTGCATCTTTTGTTGGTTGGGAATTGGGAACTTTACAGTTTTCTTTTATCGACAGAATCTGATTGTAAATTGTAGCATATGCAACATGCATTATGCAGCATCTGCATGACATCTTACTTCTTACTTCTTTTTATACCATAATTTTTTTTATTTATGTTTCAATTTTCAATATATTTCATCTTATGACTTACGACTTAGGACTTAGGATAACGGATAACAGTAAATCCATGCATGTTTACATCGTTTACATGTACAATGTACAATGTAACAGTGCATAGTGCATAGTGCATAGCTTTTCATCACATTTTTTGCAATCATGCACCCAAACTGCATAATGCTTAATATACGTGATATGTTGTATATTATGTACATACAGTTTGAAAACAACTGAAATATTTCAAGTTTATATTATTATCAGTATTATCGCTATTTCACTTTTGTTTTCCTTTCAATAATTTAGATACATATGTACATGACAATACAATCCTCAAGCATTCAGCAAGGAATGTATAATATATCACTTAAAACTCACTTAAAATTCAAAATAATAGACACCTTGGGTAAACAGTAATTATTCAGAAGCTTTTCATCTATTCCATTTTTGACTGTTAATAGATTTTATATTTGGTAGTCATTACCAAATATCAAAGGTCATAAAACTCATCAAAATTTCATTTTTCATTCTTGAACATACTCCATGTTCCAAACTCTACATACACTCGATACATGATATTACCTACATAGTATAAAGTATAGAGTATAGGCAATACACATAGCACACTTAGTCTGCAGGCTTTCGCAAATTGAATTTAGACTGTCGACTGTACTTGCGTAAAGTGTAAACAATACAGTAGAAAGATTCTTTACCGATCCATAAATTGGAAATCCAAAATAAATAACAAGAATTTATTTTGTTATTTACCTTGCGGCTTGTGTGATTTTGGATTTTTGAACTTAGCAGAGAAGACCAAAAAGTGATGTGAGAGTGTTTTTATAGATCTGATAGAATTCGTAACTTGGAAAGATTTTTTTCATCTACATTCTACATTCTACATGCATGTCAATATCAGTATTTCGTCTTTTGTCTCGTGTTTTGTTGATTTGTGGCTATTTTTGCCGTTCTTCCTTCTTCATTCCTCACCATCTTGTCAAAGTCAATAGTCAATAGACAGAGAGAGGTGCTAGTGCTCTCTTTTGTTCACAACTATCATAAAACTGAGACATAAGATTCAATAATATATATATTATACCACTTTTAGTCAGTTTTAGTTTTGCCTGCTATAATCATAAATCATAAACCAGTCAAAAGGGATATTTTTTGTACGTGGTATACGTTTTTGTCCCCCTCCTTAACCTCTGCCTATGGTAATTCACACGACTTTGCATAGTATGCACAAAGTATATTATGTGATTTTTCAATATTCAATACAGTACAATAATACAATAATACACATTAGTATAGTGCAGTCATTCAATGACCCATCTTTACATCCAATATTAAACTACATTCATGTTTTAATAGATACTACATCTACAGGAAATACACAGTATTTCCTTTGTCATTCATTTTATATACATATAGGCAACTAACTACTACGTTCTCCATTCTCTACAGTTTTCTACACATTAAATATAAGTTTCGATTTTCCAGTTTCACGAGTAACAGCTAAAGTAAAGCTAACTTTAAAATTTACCATCAGTTTTTTTAATTTCCAGTTTCTATTTTCTATTTTCTAGATTCAAGGTACTTAAACATTTGAGACAGGTATCGGGTTTCCATTTTCAACTTGTTTTATTTATATTACATGTGTTTTATATATTGACCATTTTGATCATTTTTATTAGCACTGCTAAATTGGTAATTTTGATCCTGCAAAATTGGTGAGTTTTAAAATAAGAGTGATTTGTATCGGTAATCTGTAGTAAATTATATCTTATAATATTATTATATATATTTCTCGCGACTCTCGACTCTCGGCACTTGGCTCTTGATTCTCAATACAATTTTTAATCAGAAATATATCGAGCCATTCTGCATTCTAGCTAATATATTTAGTATTATTATAGATAATATTTTTCTCGCTTCTACTTTTTTTTATGACCTGCATAATTTAGATAATTTTTTTGTATTATAATATGTTTTACATATTTCGGATTTCTATGTTCTATGCATATAATTTGGTTATATAGTTTATATTATCAATTATCAACATTAAATGGTACTCTATACTCATTTTTGATTTCATTATAATTTATAACTTATAATATCATGTCACAATAATAATTTGTAACACATGATATATTATGATATATTTTACACGATTTATGATATGTATGTTACAGTGGTTTGATCATCTACTCTCCAGTCACAATGTTTTGTTTGTAGTTTTGAACACGGTGTCAATTTTCAATAATTGTCAATATTCTAAGTTTTAACATTTACAACAACTTTTGTATCTGTCTCATTTACAAATTCATTTAATACCTCATGATTTTAAATTATTAGAATTTAGAATCACATTGACCATGTTCCTTACATGTGTACACAAATATTATGTAACATGTATTTCACATTTCACAGTTTACAGTTATTGATATGTTTTGTATTTTTTATTCTTATTGCATTTTTTTTGTCTTCCTCCCATTCGCATTCTTGATTCTTGAATATTGAATCTTGAATCTTGATTCTCCGTCTTGTTTTGTCTTTATTAGATTTCATAGAAATAGGATGTGTAGTGTGTACATCAAGGCAAAAATCTCAAGATTAGGTAGGAAAGGTAGGGAAAAGATGAAACAAAATTGAATGTTGAATCCATGACATTGACACTAACGAGTAGCCAGAAATTTAATGTACATAGTAAATGATAATAAATGATAGAAATACCAGGAAGGAGAACAAGGAAATATTTTTTTCTCCTTGTTTGCTCTTGTTATTTTGTACGATATATATGTCATATAGCCTCAAAATTGAATCTGAGCACGTAAACCAAAACCCTGTTCATTTGACATTTAAAATAGAAAAGAGACACCAAATACTGATACTGATACAGTTACAGTAAAAATCACTTGTCGTTATCGTTGTGATGCCTACTTTATAAAAAAAAAACAAAAAACAAAAGACATCAAAGACGCATCAGAGATGTTAGGAAAAGTTGTTACTTTCCCTCAAAATATTTTCTCCTTTCCATCTGTCAGTTACCATTTGATGACGTTTTTTCCGTCATTTCCAACTTGTAACAAGTGAAACAAAGAGATTTTTTGTTTGAAGGAAACGGGATAAAAAAAGAAAAGAGAAAGGAGGAGGAGAAAAAAAGAACGTAAAAGGAATGGATTGGAATAGAATTATTTATAATTTTATTGATCGAGAAGCTCTTTGATGCTATCCAGACTTTGTTGAAGACTCCAACTAAATTTTGCAGTAGATGTGATGGGAGAGGATTTAAAAGATGCGAGGCAGAATACGATCGACTCATTTTGTGGATTGTATGCCGCTCCATAACCATCCTCAACGACAGCTCCATATCCCATAAATTGATCGTGCTTAGTCGGCAGCTGCATAAAAAAATTCAGGAGGAAAAACGAAAGAAAATCAAATTTCAAAGTTTCAAAGTTCCCAAGATGAAAGAATTTCACATGCAACATGAAATTTAAGCTTTTAATGGAAAATCTTAGATCTTTTACATGTTAAATGGTGTAAAAATAATTTATGCTTATAGACATAAGCAATTAAAATCTTGTCATGTGTAATTATGGAAAATTTCATATTCCAGATTCCAGATTCTAGATTCTAGCAATTTTTGACAGTAGATTATAAATTCAAGATTCTTGGTACTGGATTCTAGTCAATCAAGTTATGTTTACATCATCACTTTCTGCTTTTATACCTGACTCGTTGAAAGTGCAAAATGATTGGCAATGCGAAAAGACTCATCAAGGAAAAGGGGAGGGACGTCCATGCCAAGTTCTTGAGCTTGCATTCTGAGACCAAGGAGATGAATGTCAATTCCTTCTCCCAAAATATTGTCAACCATGATCATGGTTTGTTTTTCAACAGCCTGATGAAATTTCCTGATTTTTTCACTCGGCGACTCATCCAAATTCCTCATGGATTTAACCCATTCTAACGCTTCTCCAGTTGTTGAACGGATGCAGTCAACTCGACCTAACTTGTAACGACGAGTTGATGCGGATTCATACGTTGCCACCATTTTCCCATGTAAACTAACAAAATAACAAGAACGATCATTATTTATAACCCTTGTAATAAAACTGCAATAAAATAGCAATCAGCGGGTTAAGAAAGGACTAAAATCTCAAATATCATTTAATTTACCTGTAGAAAGTGAGTTGAAGTGCAAGTTGAATAAAGGCATCTGGACTACATTTACATTTCTTGATGAAACCCTTTCCATAGGACTCAAAACGGTACACCAACAAATCTACGTCTTCTATCAGTCTATAATGCAGAAAAAATCATAATTTTAACGATTAAAACCCCATTTTACATCGTACATCCTCAATGTTTATATATTTTACATTTAACATATTAATTAGAGCGGAAACACGTACTGATCAATAGCAATAGCAGCCTCCGTAACTGCATTTCTTGACTCATGATTGATTGTCCACTCGAGTTTGATTGGAGGTGGAATGGAACAAAGTTGTTCCTTGTCCACGTCCCCAATTTGCTCATCTTCCTGCTTGATTTTAGTAAGGAATTCATCAACCAAATTTAGGACGCCAATCCCTTCCGCCGGCGAGTGCTCGTAACAAAGTCCAACTGCTCCATCAGATGAGATGATGAACTGAATACAAAATTAATCACATTTTATTTTGATTTATAGTTTCCATATTATACATGTAAGTTTTTTATTATAATTGATTAACAATGTTTATAATATTTGGTTATTTATTATTTTAGAGTTAGTGCATGTTTTACCTGGAGAGTTTTGTCAAACCATCGATTTCCCGTATTAAATATACTGCCACCACCATGAAGCATCTGGTGTAAAATGCTCGTTTCGTCTCGACCGTTTTCAGTAATAAAATGTCCGGATTTGGGTTGCCCTTTTGGCAAGACAGCTTTATTATTGAAATACTGGGCAGGTATGGGATCATCCAAGCAAACTATGAATTGACAGGTTTCAATCTCTTCTATTGACGATTTATTTGCATCATCTAAAAACAAAAAAATAAAATGAAAACAGCACTTTTTCAGAAATTTCTCAATTTTTTAAGCTCGAGCTACCAAGTTTCAAGTACCGAGTTTTCTCTTTTCTCTTTTCTCTTTGTCATAAAGACTTGTACATAGTAAAGGATTTTGAATGTTGGAGAAAGCACAGTGTAATTTTGTTTCTAGTTTGTAGTTAAAAGTCACCTGCGAGTAATTTAACTCGTTCATCAGCCCAAATCGGTCTCATCTGACTCGTTAGTAATCCTATAGGAATTTCACTATTTGATGATTCGGCCTGAACTATGGTTTTGAATTGCTGAAATAGTTCTTTGGTGGTGAGGCGTCGCTCTTCATTTCGAATGGGACATGTGAAAAACTGAAATGGGGAAATAAAAAAGAACCATTTCAATTCCACTAATTACTCCAATAAAACGTTCATTGTAATTTATAAAGTGTGAGCTGTGGATTGTGGATTGTCGATATATTAAATGTAGTTTGTATTTTGTATGTGTGTAATACATGTTTTCGGTAGGCCACGATGATATGATCATTTAGAATGTTGGTGGTGTCCCTTTGATAGTCCCGAGGCAGACATGGAACTCGATATGTGGTCATCAATCTGTGATGTTGAGCCATACAAAGTGGTTGTCCAGGCTCTCGACTCGCCGCTTTCTCCACTGCCAATTCACCCCTATTACATTTTTACACACACAACATTTGCAAAAATATTAAATTGAGCCGGTTTTTTTCATAGTTTTGTTTGCATCATTATTATTATTATTATTATGTTTTATATATTAATAATTATAACTGCGTGTGTGGCTATAAATAATGTTTAAATAAAGACATAAATAATAAAGCATAAGACAAAAGTCAAATTCTTGCAAATATATAAATTCATCTACTTTCTGTACGTGATACAGAACAAGATAAAGGACAGGCTGCGCCACCTATCCAAATTTCGGAATTCGGATGGAAAAAATACCCGGGAGTTTGACTAAACTGTCCCGTCCGCCGACAGATGGATCTATATGACTGGAAATAAAATTCCGCAATCCAAGCTCCAGCCAACCAACTCGTGTACAATGTACGTTGTACGTTGCTCCTGTTGTTATTGTACACAACACACAAAATATACGAATATAACCAAAGCACCAAAGTACCAAAGCATTTCCCTCCTGCCAAGCTAAAAATATAAAGAGCTGATGAATAATAAATGAAAAACAGGGGGAAAGGAGAAAAGCACTTGAAACCTTTTCTATTGACGTATGTTATCGGTACTCGGTACTCGTGTTATTATTACTTCACATTACATATTACACATTCATTCAACTCTGTCTGTTTCAATGCTACATATATACTACACAAAATAATTGCTAATTCAATTACAACTCTTATGACGATAATATGAAAGTTTAAATTTGGCATACGTTGAAACTCAAAACTGAAAGCTCAAAACCCAAAAAAGTTGGCAAATTTAAACGACAGTTTCTTTTGATGTCAACTGTTTACCATTTAAACTTGCGCATTCTGCTTGACATTTTAGTTTTCAGAAACTAAGAGCAAATGACGTCAGCCTATTTATTTCCTCTAAATTTCATGTTCAAGAAAAATATAGAAATATTAACTTTTGACGTTTGGCATTTGGCATTCAAAGTTGAGTCTAATTCTAAATTCAAATTGAAATTCCAATTCCAATTTTAGCCTTTGCTTTAACGTCACAAATAACTAGCAAAACATTTTGGTCTACAAGTTGTTTCCCGAATGTAATGTGCAAGTAGTAAAATAACATGGAAAAAATTTATCAAAGTTTCAATTTTGTTTGTTTATTTAATCTAGATTCTTGTATCTTGACTTTTGACTTTCGATTCTCGATTCTGGATTCTCGATTCTCGATTCTCAGTCCTTGAGACATGACATTTGTAACCATTGACTTTAATTTGTAGTGCTTGCATTATGAATTCAGAACTACGGATTATGACACAAAAAAACGTGGTGAATTAATTTGAATTTGTCAATGAACATTTAAATTATTTTCATTATTATAATAAAAATTGTTGTCGCATATTTTGTATTTTTCAAACTTGCGTATTTATAGCACAGTTTAAATAAAAATCGAGAGGAATTCTTGATAATAAATCTTGATAATTTTTAAACATGCTTTGTCTTAGAAAAGTTTCTTCTTGCATTTTATGCTACATGCTCCGTAGTTTCCAATTCCTCCTGATTGAGCCATTGTGTGCTTGTATTTTTCTAGTAGAAGACTAGCATAATGAAAAGGGGTGTTCAACTTGAACTCGCAACTCAATCTACAATCTACAGTTTACAATCTAAAATCTAAAGAGAGCTGGAACAAAACCCGGAGCTGTACAATGTACAATGTACATTATGGATTGGACGGTGAGCGGTGAAGACGAAGCTGTTTGAAAAGGAGAGGAGCGGACGCGTGAGTTTGATTGAATGCAAAGCAGGCAATCATTGTAATAAGAAATGTAAACAAGATCGGTCCTCTTCTAATCTATCGTAAGAGGATTAGAATTTTCAAGCCCAACGCTCAAATGTATCCTTTCAATATGTACAATTTACAAACAAACATACAGACACTCGAGTAAATTTCCTTCCCTCACTCCTTCCTTGCATCACTTGTAGTTCGTAGTTTTTAGTTTGTAGGACACCATCCGATTCTCAATTCCAGGTTCAAAGCTCAAAGCTCAAAATTCAAGACTCAGAAGTTCGAGTTTCAGTTCAAACTTTAAACCCTTCTCCTATTTCAGATACTGTCTCATCTCAAGAGCTAAAGTTCCTTATACAGATAAGATGTGATACGATATACAACATACAATACAAAAATAACAAATAGGAATTCAAATACAAGTTGCTTTGTTTTCCTTCTCTCTTCTTTCTTCTGTCTTCTCTCACCTTTTTATTTTACACAGAGTACGAAGTTGAAACCAGACAAAAATCCACTGGATAATTTTCAGTAGTGGCTCAAAACATTCTTTAAAAAACTTTATACGTTATGTTCGCTCTTATTTGATTTACTATGTATTGTGTGCACTGTACACTGTACACTGTACAGTATAGGGAATAGAGAGTAATGGATTTTGGATTGGGATTCTCTGGTTCACTTTTAAAAATAGAAGTCACACGTGCCTTGTTCTTTCCAAACTGACCTTGAATATTTTTATTGGTAGTTGGTAGTTGGTAGTCATTTCCTGTTTCAATATTTTGTAAAAAAAAGTCAAGGTAAAACAAGGAGACTCGTGCTTTTCCCTTGATAAAACTCAAGACATACCAATATAACATCCTCTACCCTCTACAACGTTATCAACGATCAATAATAATCATAATAATGCATGTCTAGAGCCTAGATTCTGGATTCTAGATTCTAGTCAAAAGTCTAGAATGTAGAGTCTCGAATCAAGATGAAGATTAAGTTGGAGACGAGGAGGATGCACTTGTTCTCATTTGGTATTCTGCTAGCAACCTTCTTTTACTCAACAGCATTCAAAACAAAGCTACTGAACATGAACATGATAAGAGGAGAACCAAAAACGTATCCAACATCCAACTGACTTTACAATGTTTCAACTTGCAAGCATAAAATAGTCAGTAGTCCGGAGTCAGTAGTTCATCCACCTTCAGGGGGTAGAAGAGAAAATGAGATTCATGGTAAAGAAAGAGGAGTGCACCGTGCATATAGCTCACAGTACAAAACTACAAAACTACAAAGCACAAAGCACAAAGCAGAGGAGGACGAGAAGGAAGCTAAGTCCTTCTCGTCAAAGCTTAAACATCTTTTCTAATGCTGTCGAAGAGAAAACAAGACAAGAAAAGAAAGAAAAGAGAAAGCTACACAGAAACAGCAATCTCCGCTCACAGTACCTTTTATATTTTATACTTTTACGTATTATCATTCTCCCTATTACATTATGTAAAAAAGTCTTTTACGCGATAAGATGGATTCTCTTTCTTAAACAAATGGATGTATTATCCATATATATTATACAGTATACAGTGCAGTATACATGTAGTTTTAAAATACAAAAGTCAAGCGGTGCAGAATATCTCTAGTAAGGAGAAAACTCACATCCAAAGGTAGGAGAAGCACATCAAAATCTGACTTGTTTTGTTGTTTTCTCCATTTATTATCCAGTTTGAATTACAGAAACATTTTAAGGAGATGCTGTACACTCATACATATTGTATATTGGTACACACAATACACAATGTACATTGTGCATGGATAGAAACTCTTTCTCTTTTTCTGCTGGAGATTGGAAAATACGAATACAAATACAAATAAAAATGAAGGAAATGTCAGATCGAAGAATGGAACAAGTTGTAACGAGACAGAGACAGAGACAGAGTTTGAGAAAGCAGAACGAGACATTATTTTAAAGTTGGAATGGATATACATAAGTCAGGCCGTATTCTGATAGCATAAATACTTGTATAGTACATTTCAACATGCATGTACAATGTGCAATGTACAACATGTACATATATTTAGTATGTAATATGTACTATGATCGTAATATGATTGTGCATTTTTACATTTTATACACAGAGGGAAAAGAATGGAGTGGAGTTACGGAATTCCCGCAGGAATTTGTATACATGAAAAATGCATACACTAATGTAAATATGTATTCTCATCCCACCTCTAGAGCCTAGAGTCTAGATTCTAGAGTCTAGACTCTAGATACGAGAGCATATAGCAGAGTTCCGTCTGGAATCTAGACTACTACACACCCAATACCAAATACCAAACATCACACATCTGTACCTTGAACATTGAACATTGAACATCCGATCAGATTACACAAATGGCCCTATTCACCATCCTCTTACATGTATGTGTATATTTGTACATGTCTCGCTATTTTCCATCTTCTGTTCTCATTCTGTCCAAATACAAAATACAAAATACAGAGATGGACAGAAAAGAGAATTTCTTGGAGTGGGTGGATTCTACAATCTGCAGTCTACCATCTGCAGTCTACATACGACATCATTTGTGATGTCTGATGGCTCGTGGTGTCTATTCCTCTTCAGACACAATATCCCATGTACCATTAAACATGTAACATACAAAGTACCAGTGAAAATTGAGCACTACAAACAATAAGAAAAGTATCAGATTAGCCGGAGAAAGACCAAAGACCAAAGAGACAGAGGCAGAGAAAGGAAATGAAAACAAGAAGGAACACGAGAAAGGGCATGCGGAGCTGAAAAAGAAGAAGAAGACAGAGATGGTCCTAAAATCCACAATGCACTCAGTCAACTGAAAAGGCCACCTGAGCCCACAGAGCAAAGACTATTCACATTTTCTTCGTCTGCCCCTTGCACTGTACATTGCACATCGTACATTGAACATTGTTCATGTGTATTTTCCACAATCCAGAATCCAGAATGAAATATTTCTCCATTACTTTCTCTTTCTAAAGTTCCCTAAGTCCGCCTTTTCCACTTTCTTTCCTTTTGGGTGTCTTCTGTACAGAAATTTCCTAGTATTTTTCTCCTGCTCTTATATATATTGTACATTGTACATTGTCTTAGTCTAAAACATTAGAAAACTCCAAGATCTGAATTGAGATGGTAGACCTGATGGTTTACTCGAAGATTGAACAGCCCAAATTTTATATGAATGAATGAGAATTTAACTTGTATTCTTTCTTTCTTTTACTCTTCCCTCAAAGCTCAAAAGTCAAAAGGGAAGGACGGAATTCGGACCAAATTAAATTAGGAGCAAGATATTTACTCAGTTCTGGTCTGGTCTGTTCTGGTCGGATCTGGTCTCTATTTTGTCTTGTCAGGTTAAACACTTAAAATGGATAAGAAATTGGATACATGCGACATCCTTTCCATTATCATTTGCTCCACGATTACGACTACGGTTACGCTGTCCCCCACATCGGCATCGGCATCGACCAGGCAAAACAAAAGTAAGCGAGAAAGAGAAAAAGAAAGAGAAAGAAAGCAAGTAGAAAATTACATCCACGAGACAGAGATGAGAGTGGCCCAGCCTGTCTCATTCACTTAAATTCCGCTGTTTAACAAAGAGACGTGGAACAAAAACAGTTGTAAGGACAAATTACACAAAGTAACTACAAGTCTTTGAAGCATCCAAGGGAAAAAGGGAAAAGGAAAGAAGGAGAGGCAAGTGTAATAGTTAAAACCTGGTCATTTAAAATCATGTAAACAAGTAGATAAAAATAAAACAACGTTGACGACGGACATTGAGCTTTGATCACAGATTCACAGAGTCACAGGTCGGCTTTAGTCTTTATTTGAATGGCAAAAATACAAAATACCAAGTTAATTAAAAAATTATAAAAATAAAAAAACAAAACAAAACAAAATTTGCGTCAAGGATATCTAATTTTGACAGTAACAATAAAATTGGCATTGGCATTTTGGAATGAAAATTGCCATGGAAAACAAAGAGTGTAAAGTAATTTATCAAAAAATTGGCTCGAGTCTTGAGTCTCGAGTCAGAAGTTGTTGACTTGTGTGTGATATGGGATTAGACCGAGATTCAAGAGCCGAGAGCCAAGGGTCAAGTGGAAATTACCTGTCAACAGTGTCTTTAAAGTCAAGGATGAAGGTGGTGAGGCGAGAGGCGAATCGGAGTTGGTCATCTACTGTATTGAATTTCTTGGGTGGCCAAACACTCCCAGGGTTTGAGTTGACGGGCAAACACAAGGAATTATTCATGTACATGTCATTCAGCCACCACTCGTACGCCTATGTCCAGTACAGGAAAAAAGAACAAAGAAAAACGAAAACAATACAATACAATTAGTGGACATATTTTCGGGGTTCGATGGTTGCTCGGGTTTCGAGACGACAAATACGACAAGGCTATCGGCCTTCGATACGCAGTCGATTATGCACATTTTGTATTGTAAAAAACGTGTGTATATAACAAAAATTTGTCCATGGAAATTTCAATAAAAACAGAACTTTTCAGAAATCTGATTTTTATATAGAAGTACATGTGACGATAGCCTCTCGAAACTCGAGAAGTTTTTTCGTCTATCGTCCATGTCAACGATTCCGAAAATTTTTTCGTTTCTAACGAAACACGAAAACGAAAATATGTCTTCTAAATACAATGCAAAGCTAATTCCATAACAGAAACTCCAAATCCAAGAGAAGGAAGTTTTCTCATATGCATAAACCACCAAAAATCAAACAAAGTTTATTTTTTATTTTAGATTTGTTTATTATCTTTATTAGAAAAACTTGAAAACAAAAATGCCTCAGCTCCTTTAATTTTATTCCATACCCAATTTTTGGTTTTGAGCTGCCGTTCAGAAATGTGATGTTGAAGTTCGGGTCCTTCATTCTCCGCCAATTGTCGTGCTAATTCTTGTGCTTTGTCAAACTGACTGGTTGTCAAAATGGGTTGAACTGCCTCCAGGTAACGTTGTAGCGTTTTCTCCAATTCAGGTACTGGTAGTTTTGGCAAATCTTGCTGCATGTACAAAAACAAAAGAAAGAAAACAAAAAAAGTATGCATCAATAAATCATCCAGTACTCTTACAGACTGTAACATGTAAAATGTAAAATTTAAACCCAGTTGATTTTAAGGGCTCGTATAAAAGAATACAATCAATTTTCTCTCTACTGTTGATGTAAACTTAGGAAATAACGCATCTCATATGATAAAAGAACAAAAATGAGAGGATCAGGAAATTGGAGATGCAGATGGAAGATGGAAGGCGATAGGGTGGAGAAAATGATTTACTCATTCCTTTACTTGTACTTGAATTCTTTGGATTACTTTCAATTCTATTTCCGAATTTTCTGCTTTATACATTGTACAATATACAAGATACAAGGGACAAAAGGTTTGGAGAGACAAGTATGCTTGATGCCATTTAACTTGGCGATTGCACGCACATTGCAAACACATTACAAAATATTATATTGTGCATGACAGTGAAGGTTGCATGTTTCTCTCTGAATAAAGGGCAAGGCGATATTCAATGTTACGTAACTTGTGAACATGAAAGTATATCCAACTATGGTATTTTCTGTATACAGAGATATAAATTTATATACTGTACAGTGTACAGTGTACAAAAGGCATGAGAAAAGACGAGAAAACAGCATGTGCTTTTCCCATTAATAGATTTTTGATTGATTTTGGATTGAATTTCCTTGGACTTTTGTCTCTCTCTTTCCATTTCTCTCTCCATGTGTTTGTGTCTGTCTGTCTGTCCCTTACTTTCTCTCCTCAATAATATCATTCCCCCATCAAGTTTTCCCCATATTTCCATACTTCCAAACTTCCATACTGCTTTCATTTCTCTTTCTGTTTACAGCTATTTTTTACATTGTGTAATAGAAAACAGAGACAAATGAATAACAGTCAATTTACAACTTATTTTGAATTTAAATGCTCATTTGTTTTGATCAGAATTTTGAATGCACTCGACTCTCGACTCTCGAATCTCAAGTCAAAAGTTTAAAGTCAAGTAACAAAATTACTCACTGATTGATCAGAATAAAAATGTCCAATATGTCCATATTTATTGTGCATTCTCTCCAATGACTACCATGCTTTTGATTTATTGTCAGCTGCCAACGTTGAACTTGAAACTTGGCACTTGAAATAATCTAATTATTTCTTGTGTCTGCAGGAATAAAGATTATTATTTTTATTATCTATTTGCCTTGTGCAGGACAATTCGCCTCATTCTACATTATACATTCTACGGCAATTTAATGAGATGAAAATGCTACAGAAAAAATCATCCAACTTATTTTAGTTTACTTAATTTGACCTCATCCTTTCCAATTCCCAACTTGGACTCTTCTCTACAAAACGAAAGGAGAGCGGTTTCTATTTTCCCTATTAAAAGGAAAAGAGTTGTGGAAGTACATAAACTTGGATGTAATCTGAGCCTTATTTTCCCTGTACTATGGTATCCGGTATACGGCTTACGATTTACCTGTGTCTTGTGTCTTTGGCCTTTGCTGGTGGTTGTGGACTAGGCTCTAGCCTCTAGTCTCTAGTCTCTAGGCACTTTAATGGCTAATAGTTAATGGGCTTTAGAATGGATTCAGATCTGGTTGTCATTTGAGCCAACTTTGACTTTGAATATCTCATGTCGACAATCTGCAATCTACAATCTACAATCTACGGCGCATGTAAAGCATATCCTTTACCTTGATGCACTAGATCATAGAGAATTTAGTTTTAAATTTCCTACTTCTATTTGCTATACTCTATACTCAATATTCTATACATTTCCCTCAAATTTAACATCAAACATCAAATCTTATGCAAGACAATCAGAACCCAGAGTATTTTGTAATTTGATATTAGATTACAAAGAAACAAATGAAAAACCCCTGACCACATGACCATGGTTTCCCATGTAAAATTTCAAATTTCAAATGTCAAATTCTAATCTGAATTTATATTCAAATGTTCGTAGATTGTCCATTGTAAATCCTAATCGTTAATCGTAAAGAACGGGAAAAAACAAGAAACCAGAGAAAATTCAGTTAGTGTGCCGGAACAACCCCAAGAAATAATGTTGGATTCCTTATTATTTGTTATTTGTTATTGGGATTGAAGTGAACTCTGCATTCTACATCCTACATCCTACATGTAACTGTGCCCTGTCCCCCAGCAAAACGTAACGTGTACTTTGTAGTTTGCAGTAACAATAATAAAGGAACACTCAGCAAGTCCATTTGCTGACAAGGATGGGGAAAGCAAGGAGCAAGGTACATACTACATACCCCATGGACCTATATGTGTGTGTGTACGGATGTAGTGACAGTGGTAATAATAATATAGAGGGAAAATAAGAGTGAATGTCGGAGAAAGACAAATAAAATAATGAAAGGAAAACAAAGAGTATCTAGGGTCTAGAATCTAGAATCTAGAGAAAATAGAAAGAGGACATGGAAAGAGAAAATTCAGGAAATCGGAGAAAGATGGAGAGAAGAGAGAACCACAGAACTACAGAGAACAGAAAAATAGAAAAGGTTGGACTTTCTACTTTATACGTATCTGTATAATTGGCAATCGTACGGTGTAGGATGATTGTGATTTGTACCTCTGTCTACAGTACACTGTACACTGCACATTGAACATATGCATGGAAAATGGAATAGGTTTTTGTCAGTAATGTTTATACAAACATCTTGATTCGTGATGCTTGATATCGATTGAATTTCATTCTCTTTCTCGGTCCTCCAATGTCAAAATAAGCAGAGGGAAAAAGTCGGTGCAACAAAATACGTACACAAGAGTTTAACCATTTGTATTTTGTTTGTACAATGTACATTTATTTATTCTGATTGTGATTGTGATTGGCACAAAACAAAACTGTATTCTATATATTCTATACTCTACATTCTACACTCTACACTCTACGCCCACACCCAACATGACACTAATCATCACTACAAATGACACATCATAGGGAAATAATCAAGTGAAATAAAATGATTTACAATGGAATAAAGGCGGCTGATTATTTTCCTAATGCATGTAAAATCAACTTGATTCTTGATTCTTCTCGTGTACTGGTTTCTTACTTGCTAAATTATCTATAAAATGCACAATGTACAATGGAAAATGTACAGTGTGCAGTGTGTATTCGGCAATGGGTAATGGGTAATTGGAGGAAAAGTTGTTTCACAAATCAGCTCAAAGCTCAAAGGGTCAAATGAAACAACAACCACCTCATTTGTTTTGTTTTAGTGTGCTTTAAGTAGATATTTTCTCTGAATCCATTTACGTATTTGACATTTTTAACCCTATTTAAAAGATTGCTGTTTACTGTTTACCTCCCTAAAATTACAAAGGTGTAGCATTAGACTGTAGATTGTAGATTGTAGCTCTTTGGTTTACGTTTAATTGCTTTCCCTGGTTTAAAAACGGCATAAAACAAAATATATCTACATTTATATTTGTATTTGTATTTATGATACAAAGTGACAATTAAGGATTACAGAGGATTAAAAACAAACAAGATTTTAACACAAAGCGTTCTTTCGTGAAATTTAGTAATTAAATTGGTACAATAAATGGCCTTAAAATAAACAAAATATTTCCGTGAAATATTATTCAAGTTAAAAATAGGAAGAAGTTTAAAGTGTAGAGTTTAGACTGTAGTCTGTAGTCTGTAGTGTGTCCTTTAGCATTTAAAACTCCTGTTTTGACTCGTTATCAAGACTGCGAACTTGTCTCAATTAGATAGTGTACAATATACAATGTATACAATGCACAATGCACAATGTAGAATGTAGAATGTAAAGAACAAAGTATAAAGTTTCTTGTACTGTCAGAGTGGAATGAAGTGGTGCGATGGAAACAAATAGAGAGACAAAGGAAAAGGAAAAGACAAAGTGGACTATGTGAGGGTGTTATGTGTTTTGCGTGGTTTGGTTTGGTTTGGTTTTGAGATACCCCTTTTCTCTGTCCTCCGGCTGTTGTGTTTTCCTTTTCTCTTTCTTCGTATTTTGCTACGCTTTTCATGGATCCGAATCTGGATGTGAATGTGGATGTGGATGAGGCTGAACTGAGTAAATATTTTCCTTGGGCAAAACGCGACATTGGCTTGGTTTGACTTGGCTTGGCTCAGTTAGACTCAGTCACGGACAAGACAAAACAAGACAAGGCGAGAGAGAGAGACGCAGATGAAATAAAATAAGTAGCGAGTTAGTGTCCGTCAGCCAATTTTTAAGATGTGGACCAACACCAAATGTATATTATATAGACATTTGAGATGGATATACAATATGCAATATACATTTTTAAGGAGCAGCATAGCAACCATCCAACGAATCAACCAGCCAACCAGCCCACCACCAAGGAGCCGAACCAAGTTGGAACAACATAAAATTTTAATGTAGTCGTTGGATGACGAGGACGACAGGAGAGAAAGGAACAGAGACAGAGACAGACAGTATGAGAGAAGAGAGGAGGAAGGGACGAGATGGAAAACTGGAGACGTGTACGTTCCAAAGTTCTAGAATTCTAGAGTTCCAGAGTTCCAAGTTGGATACACTCTCCAACTGACTCTTGCTCTTTTACTACGTACGTCGTACATGTCTGCTCCGTGTTTCTCGTCTGTTCTCCTCTAGTCTACAGTCTACTGTGATGTACCGTTTCCCCCTCTCCACTTCACTCTGCAAAAACATTACTCAATTATTCATTGGGTCGAAAATTGGAATTTCCTTCTCTCGCTCCGCTCCCGTCCTATTCCCTCACATATAAACACACATTCACATTTGCTCATATATTTGTGTTTGTATTTTTGTTTGCTTTGAATTCGAATTCGGCTTCGGATACTGCATGACAAAAAGAAATACATAAACATGGATTTTTTCTCCATCTACTCCAAACTCCGTACTCCATACAACAAGGATATTCATCTACCATCTTCCATCTACAAATCTGAATTCCAAATACCAAATTCCAAATATCATTATTTTCCTACTTTTCTCTGATACTTTCTCATTTCTACTGTTTACATTGAAAATTCAACGGTTTGCTTTTCTCCCTATACAAATTTTTTTTTGCTGTTTTTCTTGGAAAATAAATAGAGACGTGGAGTAAAGTTTCAAAATTTTGACAACTCAAACTTGATCTCAATGAAACATGAAAAATATGTACATTGTACGCTGTACACTGTACATTGTAGGTGTAATATGTCACTGTATTAATTTCCATATTTTATGGCTCATCAGCTTTATATTTATATTTGGACCTTTAGGAGAAATGGGAGTGAGAGGAACGAGAAAGTGAGAACAGGATAAATAAGTAAAGAGTCATCAACGTGGTAACTAAATAGCAAATAGTAAATAGAGAAAGTAATCGATATTTGGTCATGACGACTTTCCTCTGGTAAATAATTGACATTTTCCACCTTGTCCAATGAACATTGTGAATTGCAGGATATGTACGTACATTGTACATTCATTCCTGGTATTTTGATTATTAACCAAGTTCAACTTGATTTTCCCCTGGCATACCAACATCTATTCCTTGATACGATATTCGATACGACTCAAGGCTCAAGACTCAAGACAGACGACTAAAGCAAAAACTTTCTCCACTCTCTATTCTAATCCGCAATGTTCAGTGTTCAATATGTAATATACACTGTATATTATTATACAGTCATTTTATAGTATGACGCACAAGATCCCGAAATTATATAGGTACACGGATAAGGAATTGTACTGCCTTATTCTTATATCCTCGTACTTGTACTTGTAGTCAATGAACGGTGAACAGAAATGGGGGAACTGACCTTTAGAATTCACAACTCAGGTAGAGAAAGTCAAACAGCGCTGTGATCCTTCTACATTCTACAATCTACAATGTACAGTTCTGCATAGAAAATAGAAAAGAACAAGCACAAGCAGTCAACTCGGAATGCGAAATGTACAAGCATTTTTGGATTGTACAGCATATATATATATATAGCACAGGACATTCATGTCTGTAGTCTGTAAACTATACTCTACACTCTACACTCTACACTCTGTACTATTGGGTTGTTCAAAAAGTTCGTGCCGATTTTGACCGTACACTCAATTTTAATTTTTTTGTAGCTTTCCCGCTTACATGAAATGAGGTTTGGTGGTGCTCTGAGAGCGTCAGCGTGTGCCTAATAATACTAGCACATTTAATCTCACATCCCGTTTAGTAAACAGTTTTAAACGGACATAATTTAATTTAATTGTGAGTTACATATTTCAAGCTCTGGTATTTATTCCAGCAGGGATCAAGCGATTCCCTTTTTGTGGTCTTAACACTTGGTCCTTGACCTAACGCTTGACATGTCTTTCGACTTCTTTCGGCTGCTGGATGCCTTGAAATAAACTAGTAAAGGAAGTGTTGTAAAAAAATTTATTTTCAACTTTCACTTTTTAGGCATACTCATTGTCAGCAATGACTAAAAACTAGTGTGTGGCATAGCTTATTACATACTGCGTACAACTATTCTACCACAGAAAGGCCTTCAAGCTTTCTGGTACTTATAAACCAAACAGAACAAATCGGCACGAACTTTTTGAACAACCCAATAGTTGAAAAACCTTGAGTCATTCCCGGTTAAATGTGATTTGATCCCATTTTCCCACCACCACAAAATTCCATGCTCCAAAACCTGAACTCGACAGAAACTTGAGCGGTTTAAATGTGAAAGCAGTGGAGGCTATACATTAAAAATAACTAGGAAATATGCCAATAATTTGTAAAATTCTCAACCCAATATCAGATACTGATTTTATGTTGTGAATAAAATTTGTCTCCAAATTCCTTCTTTTGTACGTTTCTGCAAATTTATTGATTTCGAAACAGTGTTTTTGAGGATGAACATGAGAATTGGGACGATTGGGTGTGACAGGGAACAAATAGGATTTTTTGTTTTACATTTCCCAATGTTAAATGTTTCCCTAGCGAAATGTTGAAGCACCCTAGACAATTCTCACAAGTGTTTTTTGATATTTCCATAACAAAATCAATGCAAAGGAGAGCGACTGCAGAATACAAAAATATTCCGTCGTGCAAATGATTTTTAAGGATTACACATTAAACTGATTGTGTAAAGGAAACTTGTGTCAAAAATATTACTAAATCACATACAAATTGAAATAAACTGACACGTCAACGGCAAAAACCGGCAGATACAAATCAAAAACATCCGGCTGACGACGTTTGACTAATAAAATCGATGATTCCGTTTTCTGTTCACATTTAACAATTAAAATGGCATCAAATTTTGTACTAAATTTTGTGTTAATTGTCATATTCCTCGCTGGAGGAATTTCCCTCGAGTTTCTGATTGAACGGCGGACTCTTCGAAACATCGATTTGATTTCCATTTTGGATGACGTGGCCAAAACTCGCTGTTGGATTCACTTTGGTGGAAATATTGTGAGTGCGGAAGACAAAGAAATTCAAATTCAATTGGCAGCTCAATTCGGCTCAATGCAAAATCAAAACAAAAATCAGAATCCACATAACTTTCTTATCCCGTTTTTGTTGAGAGATGAAAGGAAAGTTTCAGAGGAAAGGTACAGAAATTATTTGAGTGACGGACTGAGTGCAGCATCTCGTGCTAAATATTCTCCTTGTTTCATCAACATGTTTTACTGGACTTTGAACTTTACAAATTATTCAGCAGCGGCAAATTACACGCTAGGTGGCAGAGTAATTGATGCAAAATTGGAAATAAAAAGGTACGCTGAAAGTGAATCACTTTGTTGCTCCTTCATTGAAAATAGTAAATGCACACAATTTCTGAATCCTACACTTGCAGCAAAATTTACGCTTGTTTTCATGGAAATTTCGGAGCAAGGAAATGTTGCGTCACAGTTCAAAAATAGTAACGAACAAGAAGAAGGAAAAGGAAGACTAAACTTTCTTCAACCCTTTTTCTCCGAAATCCTCTCGAATCCTACTGCTAAGCAAATAGGCCTTCTACTTCCTTTCATAGCTGTCACGGTTTCAATTTCAAAATGGCCAATATTTCAAGAAAACTACAGACTCTACAGAGAAATGGAAATAAAGATCACTGGCGTGTGGTTTGCAAATCACTGGAATATTTTAAATGATCAATTCGAGGCAGAATCGCCGTGCGCAGGATCAAGTCACAAAATAAAATCCTCTGAAAAAATTTCCTGTTATCCCGGCGTCATGTCAAACTACTACAACAACTACAACAACAACAAGAGAATTAAAAACTCGGAAACTGGAGAATTAAAATTACAATCAAAGTCCATTGAATCAAAATCCCAATTCCGATTCAAAACTCCCGCTGATCGATTCAACCCCGCCAAATTTACATCAACTCTGGAAAGTTTTCTCAACTCAGTTGCTTTAAATGAAACATGGAATTACGGAGGAAGACAATATAGTTCTGAACCCTGGGAATCGTCCAAGTTGAACGTCATACTAGACAGAAGCGGGCCAGAAATAGGAACAAACGGTTTGTTTTCTCTCCTCTGGATTTGGACAGGGAGCAAAAGCTACAAATTCATCACCAGCGACAGCGTTTATCAAACAAAAAATACTCTGCAGATCTACACGACGCCGTTTCAAACTGAAGTTTGGACCCTGCTCCCCGTTGTCATGGTGATCACCGTCGCCGTTCTTCTGGTTCTTGATTTTGTCCAAAATTCGAATTCAAAAGAAACCGTAAAAAATTCGAGTATCTGGAAGACACTGTCCGAACTCTGTTTATGGATCCTTCGGATTTTGCTGGAACAACCTGATCAAGAAATTCCTCCAGGATTTCAAATCCACCAAAAAATCCACCAAATACACCAAACCTTTATCAAAAATTTGTTGAAGAGAGCAATTCGCCTAATTTTGGGCGTTTGGTTGATGATGAGCCTGATTTTGGTCAACGGATTTCGCGGGATCATCAAAAGTGAATACACGCTCGATTTTCCATTCGCGAGTGATCCGAAGTGGAACAGTTCGGCGGATTTCCTCAAAGATGGCAGCTTCTTCGTCTACTACACCCAAATGGACTTTTTTTGTCTTCGCAAAGTTCAAAGTACAAAAAGAATATTTAATTTGACCAAAACTTGGAATGCGTATGAGTACGTAAAACCGTCGTTCATATTACGGACAAATCATAGAAAAGATGGGTTGTGGTCCAACTGCAGTTTGATGTGCAACGGTTCGTTCTGGAATATCCCGTTTGAAGCGACTGGTTGTGCGGAATTTGAGCCTTGTCAGCAGCTTTACAAACATGAACTTATAAACACTCGTCAGAATACGACATGCACCAAAAAAGTCGCTCATCTCATCATTACCGAATTGAGACGCCCAAAAACTGTTTTCATGACGAGAGCTCCAGATTTCCCATTTTACTGGAACCAATTCAAACGACAGATGCAAAATCATCCTGAGCTTGACATGAAATTTGTCCACAATGCAGATGAAAATGATGAGGACTTTCAAGAACAGTATGGATTTTCCATCGACCTCTATAACTCAAAAGTTAATCCCCATGATCTCGATTTTTTCTTAAGGCCGTTGAAAATTCTTCTCAGTTCTGGAATTTTTTGGTGGTGGGAAAAATGGGAGCAAATCAAATTTCACCGGGATCGACAAATATGGAGAAATTCAACCGAGTTCATCGACGAGTCTCTCGCGGAATTCAAACCACTTTCATTTCGAGATTCCGATATTCATCTCGTCTTTTTAATTTGGTTCCTTTTTCTCATTCTCCCAACAACAGCTTTTCTCTTCGAAATCATGTCGACCGATAAAATTTGTAGAAGAATTTCACTCGCCTACAAGTATAAACGGCTGATGATTTCCTTGAGAAAACCAGAAGTTGTACAACACTTGATAATTGGATTTCCGTTTCGGTTCCAAGAGCAGAAAAATCCGAGCTCGACACACAAGTTAAAAGGTCAAACGACAAAAATACTTTTGGCGCTGAAAAGTGTAAGAAAATCAAAAACCTTGAAAGACATGGATGAAAAATAGCAATATGGAACACCCAATTAGTCGGAGCACAGAAAAATTCTACGCCAACCGGCATGATAAAATGTGGACACATTACTCTTGTTTCTTAAATGTTGTGACTGGACGTGATTCGATTGCTAATTGATTTCTTGTTAAAATTGCCAGATCAAAACTCAGGTAAAATATTTCGAGTGTGAAGAGGATGGAGAAACTCGCCCAGTTTTTGTATTCTTCCCGTAGGATCAGAAAATGTTGATACCCCTCTAAAAGGAATTAGGAATCTTTGTAAACAAACATTTTTCATATTAGAGACATTCGCACGTTTTGGGGTATTATTCTTATGGACATTGATTCAAACTCCTATTTACGTCAGTGTCAATGACATTGACATTGACATAGTAAAACTGGATAAAATGGTATTTTTTAGGCACATTTGTTATTTAAACTCGGCAACCATCATAGCCATCATAAAGTTGTTAAAAAATAACAAAGGACATTACACAAGTGAATGAATGCACTAGACTGTTCCAGACTCCAGACTTCAGACTGAATCCTGAACCGCCCTGAGTGAAAACGATAAGGACAACAAACGACAAAAGGAACAGGAGAAGAAGCGAGGCAGCGAAGAAGCGAAGAAGGAGAGAATGAAAATTGTAGTGAGCGTGCAGGCGTCATGAAGTAAAAGAAAATGGGATGAAATAAATACCAGAATAGAAGCCATCCTCCCATCCTCAACCCAGTTTAAGTTATGCTGTCTCCGCTCATTTTCTGCTCTCACTCTCTCTCTCTAGACAACAAAATGGGGAAAAGTAATCAAAAGTAAAAGCAAAATTACGTCGCCCTATTTTTCCATGATTGTGGGAAAACCACGTGTGACGTTACACCAGCAATCCAGCGTCAGATTCATCAAAATCAAAATCAAAAATACAAAACACAAAAATCAAATCACATCAAGACCAAAAGGATTCAAAGGAATTTCGGGAAAATTGGAAAGCTGCTGCTGCTGAAAATATCGTCAAAAAAGATTTATATTTTGGACTGTGAATTGAGAATTGAGGAATGTGGATTTGAACAAGAGAGGAAAAATTGCTTTAGAATTCCGAATTCCGAATTCCGAATTCTAGTAACAATTTATTTTTACCAGAAACTGTTTGGATTTCTCTTCTGGTGACAAAGGTGAAAATGTGTAAATAGCTTGTGTTTCCAGTGTCCAGTTGTCTGGAGTATGGAGTGTGGAGTATGGAGTATGGAGCATTGACAGTTTACATTGTAACAATTTAAAAGTCCACGGGTAGGAAGAATCTTGATGCTTTCAAACAAAAAGTACAAAGTACGAAGTACAATGCCCAACTTAAATCTACTCTGTATCAGTAGTGATCAGTAAAATAATAAAATAATGGGTTGTCAATTGACATACTTGAAGCATCACGCATCAAGTCATTTACTTTTTAATAAATCCCTGTCATCGTTACCAAGTCACGGAAACCGGAGATCGGTTACAGCCTTACTGTTTCATTTACTTTCATGAACGTTTCATATATGTACTTTATACTTGATATATTTGAGAGTTGATGTATCAAGGCTTTCTCACTGGAGTCTCGAGTCTTGAGTCGAAAAATACGTACCGTATTTCGCCAAATAATTACCCTGGGTAACTATTTGAACACTTGGTATGTACCAAGGTGCAGCAAAAGAGAATTTAGCATAGAATTAGTGACGTCACTTCTGTGTTTACGTCACTG
>JAQGBH010001450.1:0-32491 GCA_034698265.1 Sminthurinus aureus | reverse complement strand
TCCTCCCCTTTTCTCCCCACCCACATCATGCATGATTTTTGAGTTTTCTCTCATTTAAAATACATGGTAAACTTTGGAGCCCTTGAGCGACCTCTAAACCTTATTTTAATGAACTGAAATTTTCAGGGGTTGTTTTTTACATAAAAAGGAACGATATGACGGGGTGCTGACTTAAATTTTCTCAAAACATGTTTTTTTGAGGAACTCTACTGTACATTGTACATGAATACAAAACAAATATTCACCCACCCACACATTGAGATTTAATACACACAATACACATAATACAACACACACAACTTGGATACCATATGAAATAATAATATTATGTACAATTCTAGATTCTCGATTCTAGTGCCTGTTTAGTTCAGTGCATTTGGAAACTATTTAAGTGAAAATATCTCGAGTCTCGACTCTTTACGGAAATACGTTGAATATACATGGATACACATGTAACAAAAGGAATGTGGAGAGAAAAGTAGAATAAATCTTACGACGAGGCAAGCGGACGTAGCACGTTCCTACGTTTCTACGTTCCTCCGTACTACGAAAAATGTAGCTAGGCAACATCGTGTGTGTTTTATTATTGCCTGTACACTGTACATTTGTATTTACGGGCGAACATGAGCAGTTTTTTTAGACATGTACAATCTACAATCCGCAGTTGGATTCCCTAGAATCTAGAATGTATCTACTTCCAAGTTCAGGCTCCAACTTAATACATCACAATATTGAACATGGGGAACATTGGGCTTCCTTTGAGAAAAAGTTGAAATGATTTGAGCACTTGAGGAAAAACCTTAAGCTAAACCAGACCATATGTTTGAAATATGAAGGGAAAGGAGATGTAGGGGATGTGAATTACAAGGAGCCGCTCGGGAGGATACGGTCCATTGTCATCCTCTCTCTCCTTATCATTCCCTCAATGTTCCTCTGTACAGTGTACAGTGTACAAGTATTGGTCTGTGTATGAATGTAATTTGTGGAAGTGAAAGTGAAACAAAATAAGTTGTTCTTTGGTTTGGTTTGGTTTGGTTGCGTTGCCGATTGAATCTCTAGACCGTGGACTGGACTAGAATCTCAAGTATAATAATAGGTAAAGGCCTCAAAAACTTTTATGTTCATCCACTCAACATTCAACAGCAGGAGTATGTCCAGTATGTCCATTATGTCCAGTAGCTGTCGCATATGTACAATGTACAAAGTCACTCACTCAGATAGGTTCATACGGATAAAACGTGATAGTTATTACATGAATGTGGTGAGTACATTGTAAATATACACATACTTGATGTATCAACAACAAAAGAATAACTCTCTCTCTCTCTCTGTACTCGCTATATCTCTGTGCATCTGTATCTTGTATCTTTATATGTTGTACACATCAAAGGAAAGCCTGGTTGTATTTCTGTATCTGGTTGTGGGCTACCGTTACGTAGTTTGTAGTTTAAAAGAATCGTAAATACTATTGCTGGTGACTTGAGTGAAACTGATGGCCATCCAATCTCTTTCTCTCTCTCTCTCTCTATCTGTGTGTGAGTGTGTGCTTTCCCCATTCCATTCCTATCCCACTGAGTGGTGAGTGGGTCATAGAGAAAAGCGGATGGAAATAGAAATAGGAATAGTGAAAAAAGTATTAGCAAGTGAACAAAGATGTAAAAGGAGGAAAAGTCTGGTCTGGTCTTCAGTCTCCAGTCTCGAGTCTTGATTCATCACAGCTTTTCAGAAGCCAAGGACATTTTAGAGTAAAAGATTACATATTACGTTGCATTACATTTCATTTCATCCTTCCTCCTCCTCTCATGGTTTGGTTTAGTTCATTTTTAACAGCGGCATTACGTATTAGTATTATGTATACACAATAAAGACATTTACCATAGGTACTTGGAGTAAAATAGAGACACACTCACACTTCTTAACATATCCATTATCCATTATCCATCATGCTTTGTAAATTGTACAACAGTCGCCGGTTTGTAAAAGATAAGTGTCAAAATTGTATCTTTATCCCGGAATGGACTGATATCCAGTCTAACTGGCACTTTCTTATTTAGTATTTCTCTTCCTACTCTGCACTCTACACTCAATGCTCTTTCTCCCACACCCAATATACCACAAAAGTCTCAATTCTCAATACTCAATTCTCAATGTTGTACCATTTCAGATTGGAAAATAGCCAGCTCAAAATCAAAAGCCAGGATAAAGACAAAGCAGGAAAAGGAGTATAATGTATCTATCTATGAGTGTATAGCACTATGTGACATGTCAAATGGCAAAAGATCTTTCTATGTCTATCGCTGTTCCGTCTATTCCCTTTTCCTCCGTAGAGATACACATTCACGTACGCGTGCATTGTGCATGTAGTATGTAGGAAAGAAGGGAAAGCTGGTATCAAAATGAAAGTACATACACTTGAAGCTAATAACATTGAAAGTGGATTTTTTTCTACTACTATTTTATCTTTTATCTCTCTCGCTCTCTCTTTGGCTTTTCCTCTATATTCTTCATTTTCATTTCTCTTTGGGGACCTGATGCTCCAGAATTCTAAAAATCCAAGGTCTCTACATCCTGTATTCTGTATTCTACATGCACTGCGTTAGTTTCACTGCTATCAGAATGTCTAGAATCTAGAATCTACAGTCTACAATCTACAATCTGCAGTTGCACTTTTAGCTGTAATTTCAGTCCCAAACTAGCTCCAGTATAATTCAGAATCGCCAAACAGGAAGCCAAATAAAAACGAGTTGAACTAGGATTCAAGGATTCACGGATTCATTCCTGAACCCTCATGTTATTATTCATTATTCATCATCCATTATCTACGTATTATCTTGTGGAATGTGATATGATTTGATATTTGATTCCATGTGAAACCACAGTTGAAAATAATTTGATATTTCACATCAATTCCACATATCGTCTGCTCATCTCTTATCTCACGCTCTTTCTCCAACTCCATCTCCAACTCTATTCATCTCTGATTATGATATTCTCGGGTCTCTGGGATCGCGCACACATCAGCCGTCTATAGTCTATAGGGCAAAGGGTAATATTACCTCTGAGTACAATAATGGTACGGATGCATCATCATCAGCATGTCTGATCTGATTCCTGAACTCTATGTACTATGTACTATGTACGATATTTCTATTTTCTATTAAGAAAGATGGTTGACTTTTTTGGCCTCCAGTGGAGTGCAGTGGAAGCCTCCATGTTTAATTAGGTTATCGTGCCTGATGATTGTACTTTCTCATACGTGTACACTGTACACTCAAGTATGTAGTGTGTAGTATGCACATGGCACATTTGGTAGGAATGTGTAGAATGCAGAATGTAGAACGTAGAGGAATGATAATCATAATGTTGCTGTATCATTTCTCCGTGTTCACAAGTCTAATCAATACATTGAAGATCACTTGTTACAATTTATTGTATTACTCTCATAAACAAGAGTTGTTGTTCTTGTTGTTCTTGATGCTCTAGTTAGCCGCTCGCCTTTTACCCTTTCGTGTTGTTACAAGTTAAATTACAATCTACATGTAGAATCTAGCATCTAGTACCAAGCACACACTACTTTACAACAACATTTTGAACCCATCTCCCAAAGCACAAAACACAACACAGAGAACACCATATCCAAACTCTTGGCACAGATTTCTCAAACAACATTTCACATTTCTGGAACATTCCTTGTGGATTGTGGATGTTCAATTTTAAATGTTCAATGTTCATGTAGGTACTCGACTGAAATCTACACAGTTTTGAGTATTTGAGTTTTGAGTATGTCCTTAATAATATTGTATATTGAGCATTGTACATGTACAGTTAAGTGAATAGGATTATATTGATACGGTACATGAATAAAGTTACACATCTCTTGTAATTGTGATTTTGTGATTGCTGTTCCAGGTTCCAGTGATTCTAGCCAAATTTAGTTGAGTGGGCACAATAATGCGATGCGATACGATACGGTAGGATAAATAGAACGTACAATGTACAATCCATGCACAGAACCAAAAACCAAATACCGAATACCGAAAACTCGTCTACTTTGTCTCTCTTGTTCAGTATTCAGTATGTATTAATGTACCGAGATTTTCTAATGAAATTCATGGATCAAAGTAATATAACAGAGATAGAGACAAAGAGGAAAAGACAGAAAAGAGCGGTTAACATTGATATTAAAGAGAAATAAAAAGAGTGAAAGTAGTCATATCATTTCTACATTCTACGTTGAGCATTCAACATTCACATACAATAGCAGCATCTATTTATCTATTTACAGTTTGAACCAGAGTTCTAGTAGTTCTAACAGTTCAATTACATGTCTGAACGGATTTCATCTCCTACTTTCTCTTTTTTCTCCCCCTTTCCTCAATTCCTCCACAGAGTACAGAGTACAGAACACAGATTCAATGCATCACATTTCACATGTTTTCTAATGCACATATGTACATTGTGCATTGTAAATACTGCATACACAGAGTGTAGACAATAGACATTTTGTACGTCGTTGGCCTTTATGGAAAGAGAAAGTAGAGGAATGGATCGTAGTTGTTGGAACATCATATTACTCATAGTATTAGTGTACAATGTACAATGTACATTGAGCATTATAGAAGCAAGAACATAGAACGCAGGCACAATGCACACATCATCCATAACTGGGTTGTGCCAGAAAGCCATTGAAACCCCAGATAAAATTGTGACAGCATGAAAAATTCCACTATCACCAGTCTTACCGACAAACCTATAAATCCAAACAAAAGAAATATCCCAGTCTCTTATCACTTAACTCTAGAATCTTGTGATTCTAGAGCTAGATTCTTGTGCCTGGTTTCATGGTTTACCAGGACCACAAAAACCCTTTCACATTTCACATTTTACAGTGTACAGAGTAAAGACCGTACAGTGTACAGATGTAGAGCAAGACGTATGTACTCTCCTGTGCATGAATGCATTTTGTGGCAGTTACATATTCAGTCCTTGATTATTTGAATAGTTGGGTGTTCTTATCTGGTCAATTTGTAAGCAAACACAGTCTCTTTTTGCACTTTATTTTGAAGGACTTTTTTTTCTTATCTACCCTCACTGCTCAAAGTTGTTGGGAGTTGGGAACCATTTGTACGTTTTTTATGTAAAATATGTGTACATTAGACATGCATACATTTGAACAATATCAGAGACTGGGGATTCGGAATTCAAACATTCAAACATTCCTTGTTAGCATACGTGCTGTTTTTCATTTGGGTTTCTTTCAAATACTGGATCTTGGATCAACCTTGTTGGTTTTGATGATTCTTAAACCCCGAGACAAAGAATAATATTCATCTCATATTTTATATTCCAAAAATACGATAGAGAAGAAATTCCACAGTTGATCTAGATTCTAGATTCTAGACTCTAGATTCTAGATCCAGAATGTGTATTTTGCTTGTGTAAACTCTCCAAGAATTTTTCAGCTACGAGTCGATTCTTCTACATCTTGATTTCTATGATACTTTCATTTCATATATTTATATTATATTATTATATTATTTGATATGGAACAAGGGACAAGGAACAAGGCAAATAATTGACTTGCATATAACGGTAATCGGAGGTAAAATCATGAATTATGTCAAGGCATTTCAAGGACCGGAGTGTATTCCATTTGTATTTGTCCATGATGTATGATCCAACGTTTCCGTAATCAGTTTCTTGTAGGGAAAGGGGAGGATTTATAGTTCATAGTTTCTAGGCTGTTTCACGTCTAGGAATGAATATTTGCCCTTTCTCATGCATTCATTCATTCATTCATCGTCTTTGTATTGTATATCTATCCTACTGTACTGGTACTTGGTATTACTATTGACTATTGATAAACCTCCCTTTTGACTTTTGATTGTAAACAAGATAACTCGATTTTCCGATTTTCCAATCAAGTTTGCACAATAAGCAAGTTTTTTCCCCCAATTGCAATAAAACCAAAGTATATCATAGTCACAGTCTTTGTCAGAAACTATACCAGAATACGCTTCTGATAATAAACTTCTACCTTCCACTCTCTACTTTCTCCATTTTCTCCTCTCCTGCCCTGTCCTGCCCAAAAACCCTGCAAAACTTTGGTGGTGGAAAATCGGGAAAAATCAAAGTCAAAGTTCTCAAGTAACTCTTTATTTGATTCTTGATTTCCCAGTATTTGTCTTTATTCACTTTTTTACATACATTTCATATATATGTATCTTATATCATTGCCGAAATGGAAATGGAAATCAAAAGCAAAATCCAAAACACCTGTGTATATCTAGAATATCTACTTTCTACTATCTACTATCTACTAGATGTTAGATCTCTGTCCATGTATAAAATATATACACATACGACCGTAAGTAATGTAAGTAGAAAGTGCTTGCTCAAAATTGGATTTAGAAAATTGTGCAAAGGGAAAAAATGAGCTTGAACAGAATATTCCGCACATATGCAAAGAATCTAGAGACCTAGAGACCTAGATTCTAGTTCAATATTGAAAACTTTAGTTTATTTTCATTGTTCATGCCCATGTCCATGTTCATCTCCATTACAATCTCTATCCAATTTTTGTCTATCCAGAAGGAGACATGTGTCACCACTCACCATTCATATTACATATATTACATGTATGTGTTTTCCTACTCAATCAAAAACAAAATAAAGAGGAACAGCTGGACGGACTATACATAACCATGAACATTGAAGCATGGAGCATGGAATATGTGAAGTATGGACTATGAAAAAAACAGAGTAAACTGAAATGGAACAATTTTCCCTCCGTCTGTTTTTCCCTTCACAAACTATTTTTAAGTAAACACTAGTAAATGCGATTGTCTTGGGTTCCTCAAAATCATTTTCACTCTATAGAATCAGCAGAATCTATAATCCAGAATCTATAATCTAGAGCGTATGGCGTATAGCCTATCCAATTCAGAGGCTGTACAATGTACAATTTACAATGTACACCATCTCACGAAGAGAAAGCACGCACACAGATGTGCTCGTGAACGCATGCATGAATATCAGAGCGTAGCGTACCATGGAGAAAACAAGATACAAAATACAAATATACAGTAAACTAAAGTAGTAAAGTAGATTTCATCTTGGACATGGATATGGACACTGAACACGCACCCTTTCAATTGACAAAGTCTGCATGGAAAAAGGGAGAACGGGAACGGGGAGAGAGAAATAAACAAGTGATATTATTATGCCATGTTGTGGACCCACGTTTGGAGGACTGACACTTTGTCAATTTGATAGCTCAAACTCAATTTTATACTCGAGAGAAAGTAAAATGTAAAAGCGAGAGGGAAAGAAAGACACACACTTGACAAGGTCCTCTCTTTCCGCTTTCTCCTACTGCAGAGAAAACTACATGTGTGAGAGTAGCTGGTGAATTGTGAATTGTGTAACTAGACATCTAGACTTCTAGACATAATATTGGTACTTGGTATACATACATACATACATCCATATGCAGAGAAAAAACAGCTCGTGAATTTCTATGTACGATATTTCCATTGGTCAACTGCAAAAAAAAACTCGGCCAAGCAAAAAGTCTATGAATAAATCAATGCACTCGTCTGTCTTTTCCTTCTCTTATATCTTTCTTTATCCATACTCTAGATTCTGGACTCTAGACTCTGAGAATTTTCTACTTCACCCTAATCGTAATTTCTTTCCTCTTATTCAACCAACCAAAGACAAAAAATTCTGTGTTCGTGTTCCTATACCACCGTCTCAAATGAAGATGGAAGATGGAACATTTTCACTTTTTATTAATATAAAAGCCCAAACACAGGGGAAAAAAGGAAGATTTACAATGTACAACATCCATTGTCGTGCCATTATTACATCAACAGTTTTAAAAGTTTTAAGAGTCCTTTGTTTGAAACTTTGTAATTAAATTTAAGGCCTTGTAAATTATTGTACGGTATTGGGAGTAGGGCATTGTAACATTCTTGTTTACTCAGGCAAACACAATACAATACAATACACAAGAGGTGAGTGAGATGACATGAGAACACGAGAACATGAGAGCGTGAGAGGTAAAAAAAAGTTGTAAATATTTATTAGAAAATTCAATAGAAAATAATGGTGACAAGTAAAACAATCGACAGCAAGAGGTTTTTTACATGAACTTTTTCAATTTCCTCCAACATCTTATGTTTGTAGTTTGTAGTGTTTGGTGAACCATCATCTTCTATACTTTGCTCTTTATTTTTATGTATATACACTATAAACACACAAGAAGTGGAAGATAGAATATAGAAGACAGTAGACAGAAATGTACAACGTACAAGAATAAAATTTGACATGGCTCATATTCTAGTGCTTATTTTATCGGTATTGTCTAGGATCTAGGATCTAGGAAGAAAGTCTGAATGCTCAAACACGAGAAAAGGGAGGCTAAACTAAACTAAACTAGTTCATATCGTGGAACAAGGGTCTAACTTTACAAAAAAAAAACTAGAGTGGAAGAGATTCTACATTCAAGATTCAAGTCCAGCTCATTGATATTCAACTTTAATAATTTTACATGTAAAATCCTATCCACTATCTTTCCTCCACATATTTATCTATTTATCTATGTGTATATCTAGTATCTAGAATATCTAATGTACTGCTATAATATACTTTCCCCACGACATTCTACATTCTAAACACTACACTCTACACTCTACGTGCTTTACATAAACGGAGAGAAGTAACGTAGGAAAAGTTAGGAAAAAACAGCAAAAGTCGACCATATATTTTCTCCGCTCACCGAGACGTTTACGCTTTTTTTCTCCTCCTCGTGGTTCTTGGTTTCACGAGCAAAATATAGCAAGGGAAAAACTAAAACATTTGAATACATTTGAAACAAACTGAGAGAAAGTAAAATAAAAAGGAAAGAGTTGAAAGAAGAATTGTAAGAAGGAGGATGTAAAAAAAATGGAATCCCTCTCTTGTCTCTATCTCCACAGGAAAGATGAGGCTTAGATAAATACACACATATCTATAAACATGTACATTTTACATACAACCGAGCCGTGTATGTAAAATGCAATGCTTCTATTTTATTTTCGACGTTCAACATAATGTCCGCGTCTCCTTCATTCATTCATTCACACCATCACCATCCTGTGTACAAATAATACTGCATGAAGACAATACAAAAGGGCTACAATAACAATTTATGTATGTACGCTTCCCTGCATTTAGACGTGAACAGAACATTCACGCATCTTTATTATAATCTGAGGGTCGAAAACAGATAATTTGTGTGGAAAAGCATTGGATGTTGAAGGAGAAAATTGAAAAGAAAAACCAGAAACAGAGGCAGAAACAGCAAGACAGAATAAACCCGCTTGCAAATTCATACTTGGAACATAAAAATAAACATGAGCTTGCATGACACTCTGTTGGTATTTTTACATGCATCTTGAATCTCCAGCCACTCTCCTACCTCCTACAAATAGAATAACAGAGAGAGAGAGAGAGAAAGTGAAAGAGTCTCGAGTCTAGAATCTCAAGATTCGAGTAAGTGTAAACTTTATGTACGTACAATGTACAATGTACACTTTCTAGGATTGCGAATCCAAGTATACTTATTTCCACTCTCTCTTCTGCCTCTTCTCTTGCCGTTTCCCGTTCCTCTTCCCTCTTCCTCCTGAGGAGGTTTGTGAGGAAAAGAAGGAGGAGGAAGTCAAGTAATTTAAGCATTACTTTACGCTAGAATAGACTCTGAAGTGTTTCATTTCTTACACAAAATATCTTTCTCTCTCTCTCTCCTACTCTCATACGTCCAAAATATTTGTTTGTGGATGCTGAATGTTGCATATTATATATTGTATATTGTACTCCATGTTTTACGTTGTATATTTCATACATATGTACATAATCTGACGAGTCTATTCACTATTCACTATTCATAGTGGATGTTCAAGACTCATGACAGAAATATTGTCAAGTGCCAGAGGAAAAGCTGCTGTGACTTGTGTCTATTTCCTCCTTTTTCCTAGGCAATATGTACATTTGTATATTTGTACATTTCATGCATTGGATAGCAGTATTCTGTATTATTTTCTTTGCACGTTGAATAATATTAATAATAATAATAAGAGAAGAACTTGGCATCCATCGCCAAACAGCCAATTCCGTGACAGGAAATATGTATAATTTGTATTTGTATTCTCGATACTCAATACATTTACAAAATACAAAATAATATAGTATCATATTATGTCTTATTTATAATACTTTATATTTTATTACTTTTATTATGCATCTAGACACAATGTCAGATGTAGAAATGTACAAACTACAAAGTACAAAGGGACACAGTGCAGCGTCAGATGGAAATTCCGTATATTCCCTTTGTTTGTCGTCTCAATTATCAACTTCTATAAATCTATGACATAGACTACTACCTACAGTTGACGACGATCAAAAATGACGTGCATGATTTATCTTTACATACCAGTATCTAGATTTTGACACAGCAAGACAACTAGACAACAAGACGCATGTGACGTAGAGGCTTAAGTGGTCATTTCTATTTAATATCTTACATCTTGTTTCTCATGTAAGCAGTTTATATAGAATATTATGCCTAAAAATTGATTTTGCCCAACTTGAGAGATACGCATGTAGGCAAAAGAAAATGACAATAACAATAAATAAAATAGTGACTACAGATTAGAAAATAGAACAACCGACACGAGCAATATCAATGTCATTACCTGAGTTTCAATATTCAATATTAAAGGCATCAGCGAAAGGAAAGCAGAGAGGAAATGGTCATACATTTACGATGTTTTGTACAGATTATCAGTTTATATCATTCATATCACGTTAATGTAGCAGACTTCCATAATGCTTATTATTATATTATATTCTCTCCTTTTCTCTTTCCATTAGAGTCCTTTAGAACATACATATTACATATGTAATATGTAGACAGTAGACAATCGTAGAAAATCATGATGAACACACACAAATCTACAGTACAGTATTTGAAATCGGAATCATATGTAATATTTACCTTATTACCTTTTGTATTTGTCAACTAACAAAGTAAATTGTAAGATGTTTTATTTCCTTTCACCGTTTTTTTGATCCTTCAATGTGCCATTTAACATCATAGTAGTAATTTTTCTGGCATAAAACTAGAACTGCGACAGGAAAGAGAAATGTTTTGTTCAGCACAAAATTATTGTGGCATAAATCCAAGATCCAAGATTACATGTAAAATTAATAAAATTACTAAATTGGATGAGTCTTGTTCAATAAAAGTTAATGATGGAGCGTGAGATAATTTATCAGGATTATCTTTCGTCTCTTTTGAAGCAAAAATTCATTGCATCTAACTATCTATCCACTTATTTTTAGTATTCTGAAATACCGATTTCTCTCTCTCTCTTAATTAATGAAATGAGAACAAAAATACACTGATTTAGTACATGAAATCATAATATTATTATGAATTATTAGTCAATTTTACTGTCTACTGTGTATATTTTCTAATGTCTCCTCCCGTTGTACCGTACAATACTGTATAATAATAATATATCAAGGGAAATTAATCGTGGGCAGAATGGAAATGAAACGATTTATTTCGTTTGATTAAAGCAATATTATGCTCTCCATTCCCAATTCCCAGAACAGTCCAACGGCTCTTTGAATGAATAATACAGAATACAGAATGAACTACATTACTGTCTACTGTACATGCAGCAAAATACACAAAATTTGCCGTATAAAATATTACAAATAACAGAGCATAATAATATTATAGAATCAAAAGCACTTGAAAAATAACACAAGAAACAAGAATGTGTACACTGTACAGTGTACAGTATTCAAAATATGCGAATCATGCTCCTTTTATGAGCCAACAGCAACAATCACATTTTCGATTTTGCTCTCTACGCTTTTTGATATTAAGTATGCCTTCATTTCCTCTCATGGAATTTTCATTTTGATGCATCAAAGTGATAAGGATAACGGTAACGATAACGACGAGATACGAGATATGAATACGCATTCCACGATCAAACGCATTAGGAAAAAAGTAACAGGATATGAAGACAGTGTCATGTAATATTAAATATCAGTATGACCCAGAATCTAGAATCTAGAATCAGGCTGGAAACTGGAAAACAAGGGCTAATTACAAGAGATAAACTGAGCAAAATCAGAGACTCATGCGAAGCTTTTGTATTGAAATATAATTTAGCAGTTTAGCATCTGTATTTAAGTCAAGTCTACATACAACGTGCAACATGCAACCGACCGGCCATTATCTATAACGTAACTTTAATAATTAATACTACTGTACTTCCTGCACTCTCTCTCTGTCTCAGCAAAATTTTGCTCGTAGTTGTGCATTGCAACATTTGTATTTTTTGTTTCCCGCCACCATTACTCATAACTCGTAACTCGCAACACCATGGAGCACGGCTATGTCGTGAAATAGTTGAAATGAACTTTTAACCTTTGGGCTAAACTTACTTTTAACTTTTAAAGAACAGGACAAAGCACAAGGAATAAAATTTTCAATTTTTTCCGGCTTTTAATTAGTTTATTCCATTTTCTGCTGATTTTCACTTCTTTCCTTCTTTTTTTCACTTGACTTTCTCTCATTATTTCTCACTCTTTTACTGTTTTAGGTTATTTCTAGAGTCTCGAGTCTGGATAGTTCCCAGGCTCATTTCAGTTGTGAAATGGATGATGAATAATGAATCTTGATAAAATGGAACGTGGAAAATGAAAGACCTTAAATAACTTTGCATCTAAAGTCCAAAGTCCAAAGTGTATATTCTACATTCTACGTTCTAGATTCTGCATAAACAGATGACAATGCTTTAAAAAATCTGATGCTTAAAACTTTTGTCCTAGCTTCTTACTTGTTGTAAATTAGTTGGTCGTTGGTCGTAGCGTACTACTTTTTGTGAAAATATTCCATACCGGCTGGTCGTACCGAGCAAAAGACAAGAGATTCAACTTATCCACTATCTACTATCTATATGTACATGCAGACGAGATAAGAGGAAAGTTTGAAAAAATAATAAAATGTATTAAATATGATTAAAACACAAGACTATCAGACCGTCCATCAGTAGTTTTGGTAACTTTTTTCTGGTTCAAAATTCAACACAGAGGTTTACGCTGTACAACGATACGCTACGTATATGAATTAATAACACACATAAATACATGCATATATAATTCATAGGTACACAAGAAGACAAGAGTCAGGAGAAGAAGGAGTTAAACCCGAAAAAGTAACAAAAGAGTCTAATTTGACAGAGCAAATAGCCATGCTGAAGTGGAGCTATATGCTAGTCACATTCTTTATATGATAAGTAGCATTCGCACGTTAATGTGCTGAAACTTAATAGATCGCAGATTGTAGATTGCAGTGTAAACTTATGAAATACTTGGTGCCATCGATAGAGAACGGAAACTTTACACCCCTATTTTCACCACATTCCCGGTGAAAAGTCTCCGTTGGAGACACTTTCTTCACACTTATTTCCTTGCATAGTCATACATATACTTGTTAGTAACTGTGAACAGATAACGTGTGTATTGCGTACTGTATCATATATACGCTAGACACTAGAAAGTAGACACTAGATACTAGAAGAATGGTACTCTCATCATCCAACTTTATGGCCCTATTCACCAACATGACTCGCATCATACTTAACAAACTAGTTTCTCATTCTCTGACAACAGAATATGCTTGAAAAGAATCCTTACACATAACTGTATTACCAGTATTAAAATTGAATTTAAATTAGTTTTTAAGAAAATTAATGAAAACTTTTATAACACTTTTCCCTTCAAGATATGTGCTTTCTACACACACACACTTATTTGTACACATGATATATGTACAATGTACATACTAAATGTTGATGAGTGTGTGAGAAAAGAAAAAGAAATATACCCACACATCCACTGTTTCTTTGAGACAAGTTTCACTTCTAACTTCTAACCAAGTCCTGTTATAATATAAAACTATACTTTTTCCCGAGATTTGAATAGAAGAATAGAAGACAGAAACAGAGTACAGTTTCCATTCTTTACTCTTTCATAAAATTCAAATGAAACCCATTGAAAATCTCAAAGACAATAGATATACTCTAAACACCTATATGAAAATTGGTAAAAAAGAGTTCAGCTCCAGGAAAAAAATTAGTGAAAGTTATATTACAGCATTCTCTGAATTTCATCAGGTACCTCCTACCTACCGTCATGGTTGAAATAATTACCCAGGGGAATTACATTAAAAACTATGACAAACCTGTACGACTCTCTCATTATAACATTAGTCCAGATTCTGGATAAATATTGAAGGCTGCAGCTCATGAGTGTAATGACGGTACACTTTATACACATGCATATAATATATGTATAATAAGCACATTGTACAACATACCATATTATTATATTTGTGTAACTGAGTCTTTATGCATGTAGAAATCACTTAATATCAAGTCAGAAAAGTGTCCATAACTCATTACTCATTATACAAATACATGTTACATGAATGAGTTTCAAGTTCAGAACTTATATAGAATATAGATACACACAGTAATTTTGGCATTTGTACATTGTAATCGAGCTGTTATAAGTATACTTGAGACTCTGAGACGGACAGTTGGAAATCTAGGAATATAGGAATCTAGTATAGTGAATCATTTTCTTTTGTTTGTGTCATTGAGATATGTACATTAATTCATTTGTTCTTTCTGTTCTGTTCCTTTCCTTTCCTTCCCTCTCCAACAGGAAGGCGAAAGCTGAAGACTATCGAGTTGAAGCAAGTCTGGACTCACAACGGCAGAAACCACTTAGACTTGAAGACATACTGCCACATCCTGAGAAAATCTACTATGATAAAATGCTACCACCAAAAGAAAATGGTATTTGTTTTATTTTCTCTGTATTAATCCTCAAACTAGCATAACGTTAAATCCCTAAATTTCTAAAGCTGACCGTCTACCGTCTGATCACACTTACTACGTATTACGCATATAATGTATAATATATACGCTTGGGTGCACTTCATCCTTTCCTAAATGTCGACCAATTAATTACACAAACTCCTTTAAAATCCCTTCATTTGTCGGCATCATATCTCTCTCTTTTGTTGCTATTGTCTTCAGTTATTTAAAAAGTTCCTTCTCATATCCAAACTTTCTTGTTCTTTTTTTCCTCGTAATAACGAGGTCATAACGAGAAACATGATGGTTTTTTTAAGTATTTATATTTCAATGTACACCAAAAGATATTCATTGTGTATTTTTCTATTTCATTTCAGGGAACCCAACCGTCGTCTACTTTCATGTCACAGGTATGTACATAAATATGCTAAAATTAGATTTTCTTTTTTTCTCCTACTCTCAAACGGCAGTAAAGAATAAAGAATGTCATGTTAAACTATATTAAAAATACTTATGTTTGTGGAAAATTGTTTTTTGCCTGTTCTTTCATGTATACATAAAATTGAAATTGAAATGGAATTCTGGAATTCCAACAAAAACATAAAGTGATGTCTCTGGACAGCATTGACGAGTCGAGTATGGTAAGTCCACTTAATCTGTCTTAAGAGTGAATGTACATTTTTTAATCTTTTGAAATATTCCACAAACATAACTTTGAACATGAGATGAAAGAAGATGAACATGAAGTGACATCAATTTTGTACGTTGTGTACATTTTCATAATCCAAAATACAGGATGCAGTTTTTTCTCTCTAGAGTTTGGAGTTTAGAGGATTAGAGAAAATGATGAGAGTTGTAAAAAGTTGCTTTCCAAAAGGAGAATTTCCTTAAACCGACCTTTCTGTTTATAGGAGAAAGAAGGAAGAAAGAAAGAAAGAAAGAAAGATAAGGATAAACAAAAATAGAACGGAGAGCAGCATATTATAACACCATATAATCTTAAGTTTATGAGCCTCGACGTTCTAGTGGTTAACCAGGAAACATACATAGATAGCCTGAGGTGAATAGAAAACATATAGTACAATGTACTCTAACTCTATGGCACATGGTATGCCCAAAAGCACACAAGCCCAAGAGCCCCAGAGAAGAAGAATCTGAAGCGGCAAATTTTATCAGTTTCGGAAAACGCTCTGACACACAGTAGAAGTTTCTACCAGCAGGAAGTCATTCATATCACCGTGTTTCCTTTCCTTCCACACGCTGTGACTCTCCTTCCAGTTTAAACCGTGTACACCGTTGCAACTCTGGTGCTGTGCTGGAAATTGCAAATTTTTCTTGGGAGATTCAAGATTCTAGATCCAAGGTCCTTGCTAGATTCTAGATTGTAGAATCTAAAATCCAGAATCTGGATTCTTATTCCTAGAATCTAGAACAAAGTTCCTTTTTTCTCCTCATACCTTTTGCTCAACCACAGAGGAAAGTAGCAAAAATGTGTAAGTAGAAAAAACTGCATCCTCCACAAACTTTGTAAAATATGCACTAATCTGCAATCTAAAGAAAGACGGCAGATGAGCCTCGGTCCTTGATCTTTGAGCTTCGAGCCTCGACATAAGTCCTGGTACATTAAAAATTCTTTTCAAGTTTTTAAATAAAAATGCTCCTATAAATTTTAATTAATTAGTAGTATTAGAGCCGCTTAGAGAGGACAATAAATAAACAAAAAGAACCTACCGAACAAATACACCTGTAGACTTTATAATGTAAAGTTGGCTGTATAATGTATAGCGTAGAATGTAGAGTGTAGACGTTGAAAATAAAAATAAAAGGAGGAACAGAAGATACACCATGATGAAGGAAAGATAGGCAGGCATAGTACTACTCTAGTACTTGTAGACGAGCGGATTTTTCGAGGGCGGACAATAAAATCTAATCTAATTTTCGTAAGAGTCAGACAAGTCTCCAGGGATTCTCAAACTCGTACTCGTACTCTGTGTACCATGTTATTGTGCATACTAGCATACTGCATAGTGAGCTATAGCGCAGGTTTCCCGTATGCACGGTACATTTAGGTGCATTCAAATAGATTTGGACTTGGATTTGAATTTGAAGCTGAGATCTGAAACTTGTAAATAACTGATTACATACAAAAACCCTGAACCATACCATACAAACAAATATGGGTGAAAAGGCAAAGCCAAAGGTACGAGTAGAGAGTAGACATCTCAATTGGTGAAATGTTGTAAAATATGCATTCATGTACAATATACAAAACATGCGAAAACTCAAACTCTTGTTCTCCAAAAAACAGCAAGAATGTGGGGCTTTGAATTTTGAGCTTTGAGTTTTGAGCTTGGAGCTACAAGCTGTAAGTTAAAGAGTGTTCAAAGTACACCGAAAATAAAGGACTTTTTGGTTAACACATCATCAGGATAATTTCTGTTTGAATCCCGAGATGAGATCACACACATATGTATATGTATATGAAAGGGAGCGGGGAGAGGTTCCACTAAACTTGAGAGTGTATCATTCATAGCTCATTCATAGTACGTACACAAAGGAATATAGGAGAAAAGTAGGAAACATCACGGAGCGAGAAGATTAAACAGAAGCTTTAGAGCTTGTACATTATGCATTGTAAAATGTGCATAGACAGTCATAGATTCATATTAAACCCGCAACAAACACCGTTTTCACTCTCTTTTTCCTCCCATTCTCTTTTATTATGTACATAGATTAACCACATGGTAAATACAAAATACAATGTACAGGCCCAGGTGAAGAGAATACCAGAGTAGTAGAGAAAGGGAAAATCTATAGGAGAAAGTTCACATACCTACATCACATCTTACATCTGTGCATGTATTTTGAACATTGCGCAGTTTCAACTTGACAATTTTTAGAGCATAACATAACATAACATTATGCAGTGCAATGTGCACAGTGCACAGTATTAGAAAATGTATAAAAGAACAACCATGTCCAAGTATGTAGAGAAAAAGTAATTCGTGTCTTGTTTGTAAGAGTACCTCACAACCTTTTTACCTATACACCTATATCCAACTGACTGCATGTATAGTATCTAGTATCTAGTATCTACAATGCACATTGTACAGGATATATTTTGGATGTACATGGAAATTAAAGATTAAAGTTGTGTACAAAATTCAGCTTGCGAATAGCAGGGACAAATTGAAGATGTATGCATGTACATTGTACATTGTAGATGCTTCGTGTGTAGTGTGTATTTTAATATGAGAAAGAGTGCTTGTTTTTGTTCTAGAATCTAGAGTGTAGAATCTAGAGTACAGCGGGAGGGATTGAATTAAAACGGTGACAATGAAATCTCCCTACTCTCTGTTGCTCTATCCTCTGCCTTCTGTCCTCTGCCCACGTATGAGATGAGACTGGAATAACAAAGAATGTAAATAGAGTAGTTTGCTCTGATAACTGATGACACATTCTAATCTCCATACTCTACATAGAGTATAGAGTATACAGCCTTGTGTGTACACTGTATAGTGTACAAATTAAACGTGCACAATACACAGTACACACTACACACATGTGTTTGGTGTTTGGTGAAAGTAAAACATTGCCGTTTAAATTGTGTATTGTGTATTATGTTACGATTATTTCCCATGGAAATGTCATATTTTGGATTTTAGAAATGAAGATAACAAAAACATCACTCCACACTCCACATGTATGTATGATGATGCTCACAGTTTCATATTTGAAAATAAAGAGCTTTTCAAATTAAAATCGGATCATGTATAAAACCTGGTACGTAGATTGTAGAAAGAGTACGCATGAATAATCACCTCGGCTTGGACTTCAGACAGTGGACATTGGATAGTTTCACACTGGTAAATAAATATTTATGTATAGTTAGATTGTTTTGGTTATTGATGTAAAATGTGGAAATATTATAGCAAAATTTCTCCATTCCATTGGTTTGTTCTTGGATTGGATTTTCCTGGATTGCACGCTCTGGTTAACCATATGTAACCATACTTTAATGTCATGTGTCCGTGTTTTCAAAAATTTGGTTTTCGTGTCCATCATTATGAACCAATCCAGACCAGAGATCAGAGATAATAGATAGATTAAGATTAAGATTAAAATGAACATGATTCCATTCGAAAACCAACAGAGAAATTTGAGAATTTGAGAAGCCCAGGGAAAGCTTAGCCGGCAGCCTTTTATTTCATTCGCTGTACAAGCTTAGATTTCACTTTCCTTTAGATCTCCAAATATACAAAGTATAGAACACACACTATGTGTAACGGAGTAGACACATGTTTTGAGTTTTGAGCTCAAGGTCTAAGAATCAATGCTCTGAAAATGTAGTTGGAGGCGAAGGAGGAAGAGGAGAAGAATAACCTTTGACCAAAACCGGAGGAAACCCATCAGCAGAGGAAATAAAGTGAGACTTGTATTCCTTGCAACAGCCGACTTCCTTCCTTTTCCAACGGCTGTCGACCAGCAGCCCAAAACCCAAACCTGTTTCCTTACTATAGAAAATTTCTAGAAAATCTACAGAATTTATCTACACTACTTGATTGTATCCATGTCTTGAGCATTGAGCATTGAGAATTGAGGATTGAGAGTTGAGAGTAAACTCGTTTTCTTTCCCATGCTCCATGCTCCATGCTCACTCATCTTACTCATCTCCTCACATCTCAGTAACCTCTGCTCGACTTTATCCAGATAAATCTTTAAATGATCATCTTGATTCAACATTCGCTACATTACCCATTAGACATTAGACAAGTGCACCAGTTCCAGTTTCAATTCTAGTACACCAGTAGTATTGGTAGTAGCTAGTAGCAGATGCATTCATTTTTCATTCACATGACGACATAACAGATTTCCCCTCATACATCAATTCTTTACACGTAGACCGTATAGACTTCAACCTTAAACCTAAAAACGTAGCATCATGTAGAACGTAGAATGTAGACGGTATACGCAGTGTGCAACGCGTACGTCGTTCGTCAAGTAGCGGACCAAACTTGGTATAGATAGATCAAGTGGATTGTGGATTGAGGATCGTCTTTCCCTCAATCTTGGATACTCTGGCGTCTGGAGAATACAGAATGATGATAGAAATTAAGCGAAACACAAAATTGAATCGAGCATGGAGCATGGAGCATGGAGCTGAGGGCTCAAGCTGAAGAAATGAGACCATTAGGACAACAACAATATTCGTTCACATTATATCTGGCTTAGTTTTGACTATTATATCTCGGAGGTCTATTCAGTATTCACCATGCAGTAAGTTGGAGAGTAGAGCAGAGTAGACTAGAGAATTTCTCCATTATAATAGATCGGTATTAGTTATAAGCACTTGTTACTGATAATCAATAACTAACGGTCAATCGTAATAACCAGTCACCAGTAAAACTAAGACCAACTCTCCCACATAAAATTTCATTTTAAAGGAGCCAGTTTACAAACTCCATAATATTTCTTTTTACTCAAAAGCCTTTTTTGTTTCTATACTTTCCTTTTACTCTTGTCTTGTTCACCGAAGGATTTCTTAGAATTTTTGTCCAGAGTCGAGACGATAAAAGCATCATGCTGGGCTGTGCAAAAAAAATATGCTCTCGCTGCACAAAAAAAATTGAACTCATGTACTGCAGGTAGGAAAATTTATTATGTATTACGTACAGATGAATACGGGGGCTACAGTATACATTCACTATACATTAGACACACGTGCGATGTACTTATATAAAGTCAGTATGAAGAGTGTTAAACAAAAATAAAGTATTTCATATTTGAAAGGTTCAACAGATTTTGTGATGATTTTTTTTCCTGATGATCTATGAAAAATACACGTACATACACACACGAATTCGGAATTTTTTTCCTTCGTCTACAAAGAGCACAAAACTGGATGCAGTTTATATGTTTTGCACAACATATACTTACATTTTTGTAGAAAATAGACAGTCAACTTTCCCCTTTTCATTGTTCCCCGGTATAACCTGTATACTGTATACAAATCCACGTAAAATTATTTAGTTTGGAAACAGAAATCAGTGATCAGCTAGGGCAATGGACGGGACTAAAACACGAGTAAGTAAATGGAATCCCATTTCCTTCTTCTACTTCTTGTACTGGATACATTAATATATTGTTATATATTCAATGGACAAGCAACAAAGTGGGCACTGGTCAAAAATCGGCCCATAAGTCAACTTCCGTAAATATATTTATATATATTTGTACAAACTCTCTCACGCCTCACAACCTCCGACCTCTGACATCCGACATCCCATTAATAACAAAGAGAGAGAATCAACTTGTGTTTCAGAGGGTTATAGTAAAGCCATACAAGTTCCATGTGTGGTTGAGTGAAATTGGTGGATTTGAAAAGTCTGGATTTTTTTCAAGTCTCAAGACTCAAATCTCAAGATCTCTGCCACTTCTTGGCGTAAGAGCATAAAAGTACGTTTTTCTGATTCTAGAAAATGTTTTCCTCTTTGGTAGGATAAGATGAATACGCTGGAAGCTTACATCCTATCCGATGAAAGCCTCAAATAAAAAAACCCGAGGGTTTTTTTTTGCATACTCTCGCTTTTCTTTTCCGTCTATCACTGCTTAACCCAAGGGGATTTTTAAAGATTTATGCAAAGTTGCAGAAATAAAAACAGCATGAAAGAGCAACATCTAAAATGTTGTTCTGTCTGTAGTCTGTAGTCTGTACAGCAAAAGTCACAATTTTACGTACATTGAAATTCAATCACAATCAAAAATGTACTCAAACTCTATCTACCTTCAAAACAACTCAAGCCGTCAATAATAAAACAATTCAAAACAATATGTAAACATATCACATTTTCATGTTCATTTTGTTTAGGATCAGAAAAATTCATCCGGCAATTCATTTAAGACGTCTTTAGAGCTGTGTTCTGCAAATCAGAATCGTGATCAATTTCATGAAATTGTGATAGGGAACAGCAAACAAATAGCTAACAGGAGCCATTAAAAATTACTAGTACAATTCGTAATTTTTGTCATAAGATCGTTTCAAGTTTCAAGTTTCGAGAGCACATTGTTTCCTATTTATTGAAAACGTGAAGAACAAGTTCTTCTATGATAACACATGGATTCAGAAGAAATGATATAATATGGCATTTGGACCAGTGGAAAATACTCACGGACTGGTTTCGTATTCATTGAAAGGACAAACGTAGAAACTCGAAATGGCACATGTATCGAGCAAACGTAAATTCGAGACTTAAAACTAAATCCAAATAATAGCTTAGATTTCCATCTTAATACGATAAACTACAAAAGAGTGAATCAATATCCAGTAGTCTAATAGCAATTTATACAGTGTTACGTATTATGTACATACACACAATAGGTACTGTGAGTACTGAAGATATATTATTATGTATACGGTATAGGGAAGACATTCCTTTATTTACCATAGAGTCCATAGAGTCCATAGAATCTGTATGCATTACCATTTTAAGGATGTATTCCGTATTCCGTATTCAAAGGCACAGATTGTGACAAGGATTGGAGATTGGAGGATAAAATTTTATGTTATAGCCTCAATAATCCATAAAAGATTCCTTCCCAGAGACAGTAACTAATTTATGTTGTCAAGTCAACTTGAGTCAAACACTTTTGAGATGGACGTAGAAAGCACAAAATTGTCGTTAAAACCATTATGTGTAATGTGTAACCCTTTAGAATTTAGTATAGATATTATGTTACATGGATGGATTCAGTATTCAGGATTCAGGAAGTTTTGCACAATAAAGTGTATTTCCTATTTGATATTGAATTTGATAGTCAACTAAATTAGAGCAGCTCCACATAATGTAATTTTATTTGTGTAGAATGCTCAACTATTATTTGTGAAGGATTTGATTTCACGAGATTACAAAATTACATGATCTCTTGTGACTCTGTCATTCTTTATGTTGTATATAGTATAATATATTATATAAGTCATAGCATGATGGAAAGATTACATTAGTATTACAAAAACTATCGTAATTCAATTTCTTTCCTGGTCCTATAGTTCGCAGGAGATTTCTTTATCCAATTGTATGTTTTTCCCTTGTACATTGTATACTGTACATGTCGTTGTAATGAAATATTTCCTACATCATTTTTCATTCTCATTTGTCATTTGAATAACTTCCTTGTATATTTTATATTTTGTAACTTTCCAACTTCTCCTGTGTAATTGATATTGTACATATACTGTACAATTTGGATTTTAAATTACACAACACAACACGCAAAGATCTACATGTAGAAAGTTTTTGCGCATTAGTTTTTTTAAATAAAAAACAGTCACTCCCGTCACTTATGTAATTCATTAGACGACATTAAACAGCTCGAAACGCATTTTTAGGACATTTTGAAAGTTCATTATTCATTAATCTACATTTTATACCAGTAGCGCTGACATTTTTTTAAACGTAGATAATAAAACTTGTTTTGTATTTTCAAAAGATTCTAGAGATTTAAGAGATTTAACAAATTGAATCACTGTGCTGTTTTCATTAAAACCAAATGACTTTTGCTCATTTGCGCCCCGACTGCGAGCATTTCAACCATTTCAACCCATTCATGGGTTTTTCATCTAGTAAATTAAAGCCGAAAATAAATGAAAGTAAATTTGTTTGTTTGTTTCAACTTTACGAACGTGCAAAGTTTTTCAGTACAGATCTGTATTCGAGTATTGTTTTTTCAAAAACGATCACATGAAAAGTCTACATATGACAGAGTCATTGCTTATTTTCCTCTGTGTTTTTGTCCTCCCACTTCTCCACCTCCGCATTATTATTATGTTGTCTACCAGACGTCGAAAATCCAACAACTAATATGTACATTAGTACATAAGCAATCTCATTTCTTGGTTTCCAAGCTTGGACCATTTCGTTTTCATTCTCTTTCCTAAATTATTTCCATGAAGGAAATGTCAGATGCAAAAACGTATTTTGGATTTTGGAGTTCATAATGTACACTATGTAACACCGTGTTTTGTTTTGTTTCGGTGGACGTCGTAAAACATTACACACGAATGAGCTAATAATGGACGACTTTCACTATTTCCGCGAGCTTGCCTAAAAAGCCAATGTGCTTTGTTTGCTCATCTGAGCTGTGCATAGATCCACAGTTTCAACGTGCAAATGGCAACTTGTACATTGTACCTGGTACAGTGCAGCAAGAGAGATCCTTCATAATTTAGGGCTTCTGACGAAGGTGCATTTTCAACCCTTTGTATAAACTCGCTTGAAACTGAGAGAGTTTAAAAAATTGAGTCATGAAAATGTGGTACAGGCTAAAAACATAACCCCAGATTTTACAATCTGAATATTTTACGTGAAAAGTAAAAGTAAAATCTGCTCTGTGAACAAATTTTGTTTTCAGGAGAATATAAATCTGCAAAACTACACACGTATGAATAAAATATAAATTGAATATTCAAATTCAAACCTGTTAACTATTAGTAACTACTAACTACAGATATAGGCCATAGATTTAAAAACTTTTGTAAACGATCATTGGAAGTATAATACAACGACGAAAATGGCAACGGTGCGGAGAAAAGGAAAGTATAAAATAATGAAAAACGTAAAAGGTAGTTTTGTAAGGAAGTATTGAATGTTGAATTCTGCTCTCAATATACCAGTCATCATAAACTGACTTCCTGGTCGCTGTCTTAGTTGGAAGTTGAAGAGCATTGAATTTCTATCCGTTCCCAACTTTGCCACTTATAGCTACCTACATTTCTACAGGGAGATGTTTCAACTCTCTGTAGAACTGCGTACAGTATTAAATAAGCGTGCTGACGATACAGGGAAATTCACATAGATAGCCAAACGTGATTTGTGGTACTATTATTTGAAAAGCAAATTCATTATAATTTATAATCTTCCTCATTCCGTACTCTGATGAAAACTTATCCACTTTTCCTAGGATTAGAAATTAGAAACCGGAATAATAAGTTTGAATGCCAACCTAACATCTAGTTAACATCTACAATCTACAATCTACAGTCATACGTAAATGTACGCTGTAGATCGTAGATCTCACCAATATAAACCACCACTTCAACAAACCTCTACCCATGTATATTGTGTCTTGCGAACAGAACTCGAATAAAATGAACCAAATTTTCAAACCTACTGGATATTCCAGAATCTACAAATTTGCTCAGTCTTGTGCATAGGGTGCCTAACTGCGGTTATGAATATTTTAGTGTATAATCAATTAATTAATTTGATCAGAGTTAACACTCATCTTCAAACAGTACAAAAAGGAGTTACTTACTGTTTTATCTTACGTATCAAGGCTTTTCCCTTGATTTTCAACCTAATGCAGCTTTTTAACAGGGATTTCACATTAAAGCCACGGGTACATAATATATTATAATATATGTTCAATCGCATTCATATTACATGAAGAGCAAGCCAAGCAAAGAAAAGTATCCAGTTTGTACCAGTTTGGCTAAAAAGCTTCTTTTCCTTTTCTTTTCCTTTTGTCATTTAGGACTCTTACTTTACATAATCTTCAGCAGTAAGTAGTGAGTAGCCAAAGCCTCAGAAAATTTGAAACAGCGTCTTATAACATACATAGTCAGATAATAGATAATGTTTTGACAAAACATGGCATAGATACATTTTCTGGACAATTTAATATTAAGTATACCATGAACAATGAACAAGTTATAACTTTCTTATTTATCCTACAATTTTAACATATTCTGTAGATACATTCTGTCCTTATATTGCAAATCTTTTCGAATGTCCTCGAATACTAAATGACTTGCTCTCAGCAGTCATAACAAATAGTGCCAATCTTGAGCTTTCAGCTTTTCAAATCTATACAGATTTTCTAGACCAAATTTCCAGCAGCTTCAAGGGATTATAACCAAGAAAAATTATTCAAAATTTTCGACATCAAATGCAAATGAGCAGTGTGAATTGATGTCTAGAAAATATTTTCACAGTCTAAGTACGTCATTATGACTAAATAAAACACTCGCCATCTCCCCTATATTTTTCAAGGCGGCTTTCACATTCTAACATTCTACGCGTCTGACGTAAACTTGGTCCCTTATTTTTCCTCTAGGCTTGTAGTTTGTAGAACAACAAACTGACATTTTAGGGTATGGGAAATGCGCAGAGACAACTGCATTTAAATGTACAACTATTTTTTGTATAAATGAGCACCTCGTTTCCTGAATAAATATTTTGAATGAGTATTACAGAAAAAAAAGCGCAGAGACAAGCAAGTTTATATACAGATAATTCTACTTTGTTTGGAACAGCTTGAAAAAAATCAACACCATGAACAATACCCGTCAAATTCTAAGTGTAAAAGAGTAAAGACAGAAACCGAATTCTTAAAGAAAGCGTCGAATTTACTTTTACAAACATTGACCTAAGAGACAATTGAATTACTCAACTGTTAACTAGCAGAATAGAAGTAAAATACTTCAAGTGTATAATATTTGCGAGCAAAATAGATATACGCAATATAACAGTGTATTTCTATATATATTATATTATGATTCTAACAAGTGTATTTTATGTTATTTATGCAAGCATATGCATCTGTTTGAATAGTTTTTGGAATTTTAATATGTCTAAAAAAAGAGAGTGAAAATATTTAGATACATGTATGTAAGAAGGCAGGCAGTAGACCAAGAGAGAAATAAAATAAAATAAAAAAGAACATAATAATAGTCGAGAAACAAGAAAAGAAATCAGTTACTGTGACTAAAAAATTCTAAGCTTTTCAACCATAAGAAAATTCATTGTGGTGAGAAAGACAGGAGAAAGATACGGTAATACTCGAGTTTATTTTCCAAAGTGTTTCAAACTGAGCGTTTCACACACATTACTATGTAAATAAATGACGAGTTGAATAGAATAAAATTTTGAGAATGCAAGACACATTCTCTTCTTCTTTGCTCGTTCCATATCTATTGTATTGTATTCTCTGCACATTGTACATTGTACATTGTACATGCTTCGCCAAATGCCTTTCTGTCAAGAAATTTCTTTCCTTTCCCCTTCCTGCCTCCTTTCTTCCCATATCATGCTCCATTTTCTCTTTTATATCTGTAGTAGTGAACCGTGTAGAATCTACAAAGATTCTCACTGCTCATCCTGAAATATTGTCTAGTATCTAGTATAGTGGAAACTATTGTAGTCAAGTATTATAGTGTGAAGCACTTGTGCTTTTAAATTTTAAAGCACGACTCACTTGCTCCCCTCATCTGCATTTCTTCCTCTTCATCCGTTTAAATTATTACAAACAGTGATCACAAAAGCATGAGATTTTTAAATGTAAATTAAATTTTAAGAACAGGAGAGCAATTAAAAAATATCAGAATGGGAATATCATAGACTTTCCTAAAAATATTTAGGTTTGCAAGACAAAAAATTTGAATTATTTATGAGTGATAAATTTATGGCTTAAATCTAAATAATATGTTAGACTTAAGTGTAACATATTATAACATAAAATGAACGCATAGAATGAATAATTTTTATCATTTATCATCTACGAAACTAAATATAATAAAGATGCGTAAGTCTTATGTTTAAAAAAAAGATGCACTTTCATCTAATAATAATTATGATTGTTAATGGTAATCTTTAATTTAATTTTGTATTTATTTTTCTAGACTTTCGTTGCGGATATATTTTTTGCACAATCATGGAAAGACGGTCGTCTAAAGATGCCTCAAAACTTGACAAATTATCGTCTTATACCTGTGCAGTTTCTTCAAGATTTATGGAGACCTGACAGTATGTATAACACATTTACATACAATTATTTACTTAGTGAAAGATGTGAAATTACTATTTTTTTAAATCCGTATTCTAATAAATCTATGTCTTCATTTTGTTTCCATTCCAGGTTTCTTTAAGGTATGCTTAAAATTTTCAATTTTCCATGGGAAACCTGACCGTCTACAATGTTACATTATGCAAACTCAGCGCAAAGCAAAATGTGCAGTATCGTCTGTAGTATGGCCTTTCCTTGTTCTTTATGCACATTTCAAATGCACATGCCTATTGCCTATTCATGCATGATATCATTCTTTTATTGGTAGCCATAAATACTCAAATAAAACTACGAAGACCTTAATCTTTCACATACGAATGTTGCATAAAAAATTTTCAAAGTTTGAACCATTTTCAACCATTTGATTGTAAAAGAATGATCCTATTCCTATCATTTAAAAGTTTGAAGCAGTTCTGTTATAAAATCCATACCTCCGTATAGTATATATTATGTGGAATATTACATATATTGTAGTATCCTTTCTTTTTGTACGTATTATGACTGCATGGTCAATTTTTCTATCCTTTTAGCAATAATGCGCTTATCATTATTATTATCAACAAGTTGCTGAACTTTTGACAACTTTATTTTGTCGCTTATAGAAAAATAATAATAACATCAAACATCAACAATCAATAGCTATTGAATAAGCATGAAATAAAAAAAGATGATACAAATGAAAGTTCTCTAGATTCTTTCTTACTTTGTTGTAGAATGCAAAAAAAGTAACTTTTCAAGATATGACTATTCCTAATCATTACATTTGGCTCCATGAAGACAGGACGATTTTGTACATGGTTAAGTAAGTTGAAAAAAAAAATTGTGGTTAAACAAAAGTACAATTAAAATTATAAAAATTATGCTGCATAAAATTCTTTGAATTCTTAATACTTATTATTTCATGACTTGAAAAACGTGTTTTTTTTTTAAAAAAAATCCTGACAGATTAACGCTGTTACTCTCCTGTGCAATGAACTTCAAAACTTATCCGCATGATACTCAGACATGTGCAATGAAAATAGAATCCCGTAAGTGAAAATTCGTCTTTTGCAGCTATAGGGGATAAGTATAGTGTGTAGTGAATTCTTTCTAGTTTGTACTTTATGCATCTTTTATCTTCTCACTTCTCACATTCATAGTCATTCACACTCAGAATAAGTTTCATAGAAAATTCATCAAGCTCACGATAAAATGGTGCCAAATTGCCAAACTTTTACTACTCCTTCGTCTAGTGTACCATGACTTAAGACTATGCTATATTCTATGGTAGGCTGCATAAGGTAAGCTAAGTATCATGCATCTTACTTCTTACTGCAGATCATTATTAATTTATTATACCAATCTTTGTTGAACAGAAAGGAAGGAGCAAAAGGATCTTTATAATGCAGTGCATGTTGTATATATATACGGCTCTAGACCCTCTTTGAGAAATCTATCTAGCTACACTCTACACTCTCACACAACAAATCTAAATACAACCTAGTGTATTTAGTCCATGTTGAAAGTGGATGTGTGTGGAAGCAATTTTATAGTGTCACATTGAATGCACATTGAATGAGATTGTAGCAATTGGATTGTACTTGAAAGGAAAACTTTTCCTTTATGATTCTTCATTTTCACATGATTTACTTGATTAAACCTAATTCACTTGTTCTCCATAGAACATAGAATGTCTTTCTTGTAAATAAACTTAGACTCCAATAAAATTTTATGTGACTAGGTCTGTGTGACTAGGAGGTACGTTATTGAAACGACTAAGGCAAAAAGCCATCCAGTTACATCCAGTGTAGTATATTATAGATATTAGTATTACAGTAGAGCATCTAACATCGGTGGATGAAAGAAACCTTGAACATAGATAAAACCGTCTTCTCTTATATAGAAAAGGTTTAAGATAGAATCATAAAAACTTGCAACTTTCCTATGTAATGAAGATTAGATGGAAGGTAAAAGTAGTAAAAGTTGTTCCAAAGTAGGCATGCATGGTATGCGGTGTGTACATACTGTGCACCCTGGATCCTGAATACACATATGGACGTTATAAAGTTGTATATTAAAATATTTGATGTTAAATGTTATGTACAATGCACAGACATATGGGCGAAGACCGTACATAACGTAAAGTCGTAGTTCATATAGTATAAAGTATAATAATAAATAGTAATATCCATCGTCGTCTTTTCTTTAAAATGAATATATACAAACCTAGATTATCAAAAAGTAGCTTTGTAATACAGATACACATAGTTTCTAATATCTAACATAATACAAAGCATATGCAGTATACAGTTTCCAATTTTCCCTACCCAATCAATTTTGCATTAATTTCAAAGGGAACCTCTTAGAAGAATTTGGAATGAAATTTCAGTCAAACGTTGTGTCAGGATGGAAAAAAAAAACAATTTGCCTTTGAAACGAATTCTGAATTCCAATTCTGTTGCATTTGTGAGTTCCTCAAGTTACTTGAAGCTTCAAGCCTATTAATGGCATGCTTTGTTTGATGTGGATTTTGTTTCAAAATAATTAAGGAATTACATAATGACAAAAGTCGAAGGTTTCTCTATCAATTCAAAATTCCAAGGCCTCTGTCTTTTGTAATTGTATCCGTTCAATGTACTGTGTAGTATATATGAACTATGAACAAATTAAGAGCGAACTTCAATCGAATCACGTTTTATGTTTTATATTAAAAACGAGTTTTTATGTAACTCGAAAGGGACGAGAAATAAAATTTACACGGCAGTGCATTTAGAAACGAAACTGGGATACTTTTAATTAAGGTATTGATTGTTGTGATATTCATAAAAAGTTTACTCTTACATTTAACAGCCTGCTCGCATATTGTACATCTATCTATCATATCATAAGTCATTATATATTGCCTAAATAAAGGGAAAACATATTACCATGTAAAATTATACTCGAGTGATAGGGAGAAAGTTAAAGTGAAATGAGGTTCTAAATATCCTTTTTTTATCTTACTTTCAAGTATCTCACACGACGGATGACCTACGGTTCGTTTGGGATCCAAAACTTCCTTTGGACGTTTCGACGATGATAGAACTGCCTCAATTAGATCTCGTAAGCAGCACAACGGGAGATTGTACTCAAACTTATTTAACAGGCAAGTTCCAAAACATTGTATAAAATATTCTCCTATAGAGCTAACTAACTACAGTCATTTGGTTTAAATGCAAATCAACTAATGTTATTCTAATTATTATTGCTACGTATTCCTTTGCTGATGATTTTTCTTGAACTTTTCGAGCAAATAATATTATTAATACTACAACACTACATACAGATAGGAGATTAGCCCTCTTATCATTGAAATGATTATTATGGAGCTTAATTACAAGGAGACCTGGTTTTTGTTGAAAGTATACGGATTTTGTATGGTGTGCGGGACTTTAGAAAGTCGTAAAAAGTAGTTGTTATGTATTATGTATGACCTCCGGTACATCATGTATGCACAAAGCACAATGTTAATATAATGTACACCAACACATGTATAAACAATATTTATAGCATAAAATATTGATATAAATGCATACTTTGCAGTGTGAACTAATGACTTTTGACTGTAATATTGAACAGGGAATTTCACTTGTGTAGAAGTTGTGTTCACATTCAAGAGGAGATTGGGATATTATCTCTTTCACACCTATGTACCAACCTGCCTAATTGTCATCATGAGTTGGATCAGCTTTTGGATAAAGCCCGAAGTTAGTAACTACTAATTATTACTAATGATCTTTCACTTTCAAGTTTTAATTGCACATTCATATACAATATTATACAACATGCAACACACACCTTCTAGCTACCTATTATAAAAATCTGTTTGAAGTCATTTTAATACTAATCCATGCAAATGAACATTTTCCTTCACATTGTACTTTGCCCTCCTACAACACGCAATGTACTTGCACACAACAGCCTTTTTCAATCCTCCAAGTTATGTATCAATTAAACTAATGATATAGTCACACGTATTAATAACTTTTTAACTGCAAAGGAATTCAATTGTGCAAAAACAACTTTTGATCCAAAATTACAAAATTACAAAAATCCGAGTCGTGGAAAAAGCATGATTTCAAAACTCACTTAATGAATTCTTCATCGGGAAGCTTGGAAGCTGTGCCACCGTAAAAAGCACAACTTACATAATATACTTGCAGTAATTAAAGTATCAAGAGCACTTTGAACAGAGCACACTTTTACGTGTAAGCTATTATTATTGAAATTGTACAAATGACTTAATTAAAATGTACTTGTTATTTTATACAGGCTGTTCCTGCGCGTGTAACATTGGGAGTGACTTCTCTGCTCACACGTACGTAGACATAGCTGATAATAAAAATGAAAGCAACAAAAGGGAATGCATTACGCATTACTGGCTTTTGTATTATTATGTATATTATGACTTTATCTTCTTTCTATATTATACAGTTTCAACGCAACATGCAAATTCCCAAAAATCTTTACCACCCGTATCTTATATAAAGGTAAATAAACGTAAAATATAATAATCTATTTTTCAATCATTTGGAGAGTGTTGCAAGTAAATAGTAAATAACAAACAAGTGTAACGAGTACCTGTGATGCTTAGTGTGTTTACATTATCTACCTTCTATAAAATCCGTATCCGATGGCGTCATGTGGTTTGTCCCATTCTAGCTTAAATGGCTATTACTCTG
>JAQGBH010001449.1:0-32501 GCA_034698265.1 Sminthurinus aureus | reverse complement strand
TTTTTCATCCCATGGTTAACTGTTTGAACTCTGACCGAATCCAAAGTGGATGATACTTTTTAAGTAGGGTTTTTCTTCTAGTTTTTTAATCTGTAAAGTTTGTTGTCAGGTTTGTACCGAAAATATCCGTAATAAGCATGTTTAGTTGTCCCCTCCCGGTTTCCAATGCATTTAAACGTAAAAATGGGTCAAGTTCACGAATTAATTATGGAGCTTCTGTTTGACAGTAATGTGTGCTAGCTCATTTTATAGGGAAATTGTTCTAGTTTTAGGATATTTAACTGATTTTTTGTTAAAAAAATTTTCCTCACAAAAATGGGAGAAAAAGTATAAAAAACTGAAAACGTGATATCTTTTTTTGATGTAAAATTCTGACTATCGTGCATACAATGACCTCCTGACCTGTCCCTTGGCATGGAACCTTAAAACCAAAATACACATGTTGTAGAGAATTAAAATCTGTACAACATAGAATTTTTTCACTACAATCCATATGCTTTTTGACATAGTTTTGGACGCTTGAAGTTTCAAAAAGCAAAACGTGATATCTTTTTTTTATATACTGTATGTCCAATTGTATAAAACACGAGTTTCCCCAAGACTCAAGATTCAAGATGTACGTCCCATGTATAACTCACACTTCCATCAAACATCAAGCCCTGTCAATTGAGGCAGTTGGTTTGTGTACTCAGTGTTCAGTGTTCAGTGTGCAGTTTTGTCTGTTTGTTTTAGAACCCTTTGATTGCGCGTACCTAGCACCGGCTGAGCAGGACGAAAGAAATAAAGAGTGAAAAAAAGGGGAAAACAAGCAAATTTTTTTCTTGTCAAACATCAAAATGTTCCTCTATTTACTATGTACAACTTACAACTTACAATGAAGAAGGAAATCCCATGAACCGCTTTGTATGCATTATATTATATTATATTATGTTATATTATACAGACAGTAGATTTACAGTAAATTTATAGGGAAAGGATTTTAATATAATGCATAATCCAAAAAATAATATCAAGTTTTCAGCTTGCTCCTTATGTATTATAGTACCTGAATACATGTCCAATGTCCATGTACTATGTACATATGAAGAGAGATAAATATGTATTTATGTAGGTATTAAAACAAATTGTACTACTTTTTGTTCCAGTTTTGCTGACTACAACTAACAAGTAAGAGTACGATTGTAGATGTGGATGTGGATGTGAATGCGAATGTGATTCCGGTCCGACACTTTTCCTCCGAATGACGACACTTCTACAATTCTACGCTCCTACACTTCTACACCTCTATACACACTGTGCAGCAGACTACGAACTACTAACTATTTTGTGTTACAGCAAACAGCAAACAGTGAACAGTGTACAATGTACAATCTAAAATCTACAAAGTATTAGGCTGCACAGTGTGATCATAAAGTTACACAAACACAGAATTTTTGTTGCCAATAGCCAAGAGTTGTGTACCAACTACCAAGTTTAATGTGTAGATTTGACATACATAACATTCTTTTGTATTTTGTCTACAATCCGCTTCACCATACTTTTCCTATTATTACTAATACTAATACTGTTACCACTACTACTGCTACTACTAATAATAACAATACGACTACAACTACAACTATTTGTAGATAGTAGATAATACTGGTTGAAAACTAGCTTTGTTTTGTTTTGTGTTGGGAATGAGTACGGAAATGTTGTTTAGTGCCATTTTTCTACGGGTTGTTTGTACTATTTTCTCTGTCTTCATTTCCACATGTACAAAATACAGAATATAGAATGCTCATAGTTTATAGATACTAGATAGATACATGTAAGTAGTATTTAGTATTATTTAGATAATAGATACATGTTGCTGTGTCGAGTTCAGTTGGATGTTGGATCAAAGAGAGCCAGAGATACAGCAAAAGAGAATGTTTTTTATATGGATCAAGGGAAACTCATGCTTGACTAGCATCAAGCATCATCCAACTATAAACTATGCATAAAGCAAAAAAGTAAGTCGTCTACTTAATTCTCTGGTGAAATTGAGATTTTTCAACTCTGCTATGGATCAACGAATATCCAAATATCCAAATACCTGCACATTGTACATTGATATCCATGGAATTTTAGTTAACAAAGTAGTATAGATGTACTACGCTACTTTCACTGGAAATTAACTTCCGCTTCCCTATATTTTCATGTCTCTTTTTGTATTTTTTTTTCCTTTTCTTTTTTTCTGTAGCTTGCCTGTTCCTGTCTACATCTCATCACCGTCATTATCATCTTTCCATTTTCCATGATCCATTATCATTTTTGCTGTTCGTTCCACTTTTGTGAATGTGTGTGGAAGAAATATTCAGTGCAATCTACAATATAAAGGCTACAAACTACAAACACACCGCCCATAGCCTGTCAAAACCTTGTAAACTCACTCTTTCCCGTCTCATGGTATAATATACAAGGTACAAGGAAACATGGTTTTTTTCTGACAACGTGTTGTATCCATCATGGTATACAGTATACAGTTATGAGTTACCTATAATGTATAGTGCACACGTGAGCGGTAATAGGTAAATTGTATCTGAACTTTCACCTTTAGGCTGATACAGACCAAATGAAAATGAGGATGAACAACCTTTTCCCTATTTAATTCATGTGTCATGCTCATGCTCATCTTCTCTTTCTCTCTACCTTTGTTTCTTATTGTCTCGTTCTAAGTTCTAACTCATTTATTTCCACTCTGTTAAACATGATCATTGTCAATTATGATAATCTGAGAAACATGTGTATAAAGTATACAACATACAGTACAACTTCATAGTATTTTCCCTTACTATACTTGCAACCTGCATAATATCAAGGTTATGAGAATTATACGTGATCTACCTTTACAAAATAAACCAAATAATATCCTCTACAACCTACAACCTATAAACACAAACCATTGTTACAAGATTTTCAAAAACTACTTCCTGTATTAAATGTTGCAAAGTTGAGCATTTGATCCTCGTATATTTATGATACTTTGGATGGTGAATAGATATTAGTATTTTTTAAAACATAAGCAAAACACATACAAACATACAAATTAAGGGGAAATGAATTAATGCGTTCTTCATGATGAATCTAGGTAAAAAGTGGGTGTCAGAGCGTGAGCGTACTCTCTTTTTTACCTTTCTCAAAACTCAAAACATTGTTAATTCACATGATATGTGATGGTAAAAGTTCTGCTACTTTTTTTTGGTGAGTGTTGAGGGTTGACTCAAGACTCAAGTAATTAAGTTACTACTATTTCTGGGAATACATAAAAGAGAGAGAAAGAGAGAGAGAGAGAGCTAACATTTGAAGAAGTGTAATTTACATAAACAACTTGTCAACTATTTGAAGTGAAATACAAGAAATAACAGAAATAGAGATAGCTAAAGGTTTACAAGTGTGAAATGTGAGTAGAGTTGTAAACATGAAGTGTAAACATTAATATCATCATCCCTTACACATAGAACATAACACAAAACACAAGAACGATTCATACAGTTTTAATCATACTATGTATTGACGATTGACGGCCTCTTTTTCAACAAAGCTTTTGAAATAATCGCATAAAAAACATCAAAACTGTAACTGTGCGAAAAACTAAACACTATAAACACTAAACACTAATGAGGCTGTAGGCACTAGGCTGTAGGTGTATTTTTTCAACATGCCTCTAATTTAATTAATGAATTGACAGTATAATACGATCCACCATCCACACGATACACAAATTCAAAATGGAGAAGAAAAACAACCTCTCGTTAAAAATTTAGTCCAGGATAATTACACAAAAACATGATGACGGCTATACCTTATACATCACACATTGTACATTGTACATCTTTGATTGGTATTAGATGAGTGAGATATTGCGTGTTTAATACATAATATTATGTATAATAAAAGTATTCCAACGTGAGGAAACAAACTGGAATAAAATACATAATAAATAACACTAAATAAAAACATGAATCATGTTATTAGTGCATGATTACAGGAAGTTTTACCTTTGCATTTTATGATGAAAAGTGTCATAAACAGAATAGTTTGCTAAAATAGCTCAAGGCTCAAAACTCAAAACAGTTCGAAAAAGTAAACTTGAGGTAATAATATTTGAAATCATGATAGCAATGAAATACTCAAGTAAATACGCATTGCACGGGATAAACGACAAAGCGATCCCGGTTTTCTCTATTGTATTCAAGATTCAAAATTCAAGACAATGTTCCAAATAAAGATAAGCAATATTATGTAATATAATCATCGGAAAATGAAAACTGGTTTCTCAGTTTATAAAATTTTGGACTGACTCCATTGATATACTAATAAAATTTATATTTCAATCAGATATCCGATAACAGTACAAAGACGCTCAAATCATATAAAATTACTGCACCGTGAATTTTCACGCTCCTCGCTTTTCGCTCCTCTAGCTCATTTTCAAAAGAAAATGATAATGGAATTGATAGAAATGAAACAAGATGTTCAAAGGAATTATTTAATAATATTATTATAAGTATAATAACTTCATCTAGATTTCAATTATACTCGTAATTGGAATAAAGTACATTCGAATATGAAACTAAAGAGCTTTTTGATGTCCTCTACCTCATTAAAGAAGGTGGAGGAGGAGGAGTAGTAGTTAATAGGAAGAATAAGACCAGGATGAATGCTGGCAGTCCTAGGTGCTTACTTACTACCGAAAAGCGTAGGAAAAGTACGTGTACAAAATAACAAAATCGTAGTATGAATCCAACTTTGTGTAGTATATACTGTATACCAACACGTGTTACAAATTACAAACGTGAAACGCTCCTGTTCCATCATGATGATAAAAAGTTAAAATACTGTAAGCCCTAAAAAGGTTACTACTACACCAAAGACGTTGACTCATCCTCATTAAGCTCAAAGGTTTGTCACTTCTTATTATTGATTCTCATCATTCGAATGTGAAATTATACATAGTGCAGCCAACATCTTTCAACTTCTTGTGGTTCAATCACGTAAAATATCATTTTGAAATCAAATAATCATGTGCCTGTGGTAGAATATTATGTAATATTTTGATAGTTGATGAATATTTAATACATATCATACAGCTGGAGCATGTAGAATTCTGAAGAACTTTCTTCAAGGAGTCTGTTTATGGCCTGTTCTGACGAACTCTATAACCAACTAACAACTTTAGTAATAAAATATCTTTAGCTACAGTATAATATTTCGTAATCTGGTTTAGAATTATCTAGATAATATAAAATATAATTGTAGAACATAATAATATAACACCACATATCACATTACACGAATCAGAACCAAATTATAATTTAAGATTGAGGAATAAACAACCTTATTTCTATCTAAATTCTATCATGTATGTATGTGTGCATGTGTACATAAGTCTTTAGAGAAATGGCGACAGAAAGCGTGAGACCAGCAAATTCTTTTGGATTGTTCATGATTAATGCACTAGGCCATGATTATGATGAATAATTAATGAAGCTAATTTGGCAGACGATGCGTATTCCTTCTCTCTCTCTCTGCAATCACTTAGGTATCTAATATATCTAACTGTCCAATCTACATCCATAAAACACGATATATACGTAATACTACGTATCTTCGTACCCAGTTCTCCATCTGCTCGCTATCTATCTTATATATTATATCTTATGCTTCCATTATATATACAATCGTCTTTCATTCTCTCTAGTTTCTAGTTAAGAAGTAAGAACGCATTTGGTGTAATAATAATGTTAACCATCAACACTTTACATGTGGTTGAGAGAAAACTCAGTCGTGTGCCTGAACAACTGAACAAGTTAATTGTCCAAACTTATGCATATGAATACAAAACCTCCCGTTTACCGTTTACATTATCATTATTAAAGCTAAATTACACATTATGCATACTATTTTATTATTATCCGTTGGACTAATTTTAACTTGTAGTCGAAACTATAAATATATTCTAAATACATCTAGTAATATACGAAACTAGAACCTAGAAGTTTGAGCTGGAGCTGGAATGAAATAATACTTTATCATTATCTACTATGCAGCAAAAAAAAGTAAAATAATAATAATAATAATACTTACATGAATATATTCTGCAAAACGTGACGAAAAATATACTGACAAGCTGGCAATTTACAGTTAAACAAACAAAAAGTGTAGCAACAAGTTTAACGATTCACATTGAATATAAATATGGCACAACACTGAAACTTATCAGTGATAACTTATATTATACACTGGATCGGGAACTGTTGAAAGTTGAATCAGAGTCTTCTTTATAGTTTTTCCGATTAGATAAAAAAGATAATTCTCAAGCAAATAAACATGTTAGGAGTTTGACCAAAAATTCTACGTCATTTATAATGTGTCCGATTGCAACTTTTTTGTACAACTCATTATATAATCACAAACCACACTTCACACTTTCAAATACGACAATAACAATCTGTAAAAAAAAACAAAAAAAAACAAAATTTAAAAAAATAAAGACTAGACAAAATCTAGCATTTAAAATAAACTAAAAAAAAGCAATTTAACATTTTAGTTTACCTCTTGATCAGGATTATTCTTGAATAATAAATAATAATAAACTGGGGAGACTAAATTACTTTACACTTTAACATTCTCGATTTATCAATCTGACTCTAACTTTGAAAGTCTAACTAATATTAACAAATTAATGCCAACAATCGTGACACGCAGTAAAAAATAATAATAAAGAACTTTCGTACTAAAAAAAAGTATCAAAAAAAAAAAAAACTTTTTTGAAACTTTTTGAATCCGCTCTATCGACTACCATTGAGAAAAATCGTTGATAGTTTCTTGATCCAGAATCCGGAAAATCCAGAAAAAGATAGTTTAATGCTGATTTCTCAAAAAAATAATAGTCTCTCTGGAAAAAAGAAGAAGAAAAGGAACAACTAGAAAAATCCATTTCCATCAGTTAAATTATACCTACGTGAGACATCACACACAATATTATTTCCCCACTGATATATTCTTTTTTTCTTTTCCTCCTCCTTCAACCTATGCAGTGAAATAAGTATGAAAGTAAACCAACAAAAACTTTTTCTTCATGTTTCATGTGTCCCATCTCTCATCCATGATATATCCTATGTAATATGTGCCATAATATTACACAGTTTATATCAGAGAAAATATAGGAGACAGTAGACTGAAGGAATGAAATTTTCAAAGTTGTCCAACTTATGAAATGTCCTCATCTTTCATAAATATCCATTCATCCATCCCCTCACCTCTTTTGGTAAAATCACAATCTCAAACCTCGGTTTTTCATGTAAAAATTCACCAAGTACAAATCGACAATCGCAGACTACCCATTGAGAGGTTCAGAATCCATAGTCCATAGCAGAAAAAGCAAGCAGACACGTTTATATCGTATCCTATCATTTTATATTAAATATTAATATTATTACATTCTATATTCTATATTTTATACCGGTAGCGTGAAGCTTGCACCTTGTCGATTGTAGACACGGTTGACGGTTGATTTGATGTTGATATTGAATTGAGCATTGAGTTGATGCTGGTAGGTAACAAAGCGAGGAGCAGAAAGCATTTTATCCATACTCGATCTACACCTCTCCGTATCTTCTACCTCCTGTTCAGCATTATATTATATTATTATATTATATATTATGAAACACTATACGAACTACAGACTAGGGACACGAACATGTAATATGATATTATTTTATATGAGATCTAAGATGTAATATTATGTAGTATATTTTATGATTTTCAAAACTATTTTACGAATTTCCAATGAACGACAGCATTGGAATTTCTCCATGACATGAAGAAGTTGGAAAAGCTGGAGAGGTAGAGAGTAGAAAGTAAAAAGGGAAAGCAAAAAGACGACAACGAAAAGAATGTCTCCAGTGTTGACAGATCTGTAACACAAGGACCGGAGAGTTTGTCCTTTTTATGACATAAGTACATACTACATACAGATGTGCATATACGTAAAGGCACTTCTTTTTTCTGATATTGAAGTCTGTACTTATGATCTTCAAAGTAAATCCAAGCCAAGTAGTGAGAAAATTTTTACAGACAACCAGAAACTAGCATCGAGAATCGAGAATCTAGAATTAAGAATCAAGATTTCTCATTCCCTTTCTCTATCAAAAACAACTTCTTCATACTTCATACAGATGAAATTTTTTGTATATACACATATAGATCCTATGTCCTATCTTCTACTTATGCTTCTATTATTACTATTATATTGTATACATGTATCATGATATATTATTATATGATGTAATTATCTGGTGTGCAGAAAGCAGAAAACATACGCCACATCAAAGATTAAGAATGCAATTGGGACCAGAATTAGGAATTAAAGATGAAAAATTGACAGGTTTTTTATTTACTATATTATATTATTACACATAGCACATAGCTGCCTGCTTTTCATTTTTTTACTGGAATCTGCTTTTATACGTCATGTAATATCATAGACAGATTTATCTTGATTTTACAGAGTGGAAAAGATGAAATCCAAAAGGTCCACAGGGAATTTACAAAAGTCCATTAATAATAATAATAATATCCAACTGATTTCATATGTATTACCAATATTATTCTCAAGTCTCAACTCTCAGCTTCCTAGCTCTTTTTTCCACGGTAAAAAAGTGGTGGAAGATATGTTACTGGATGAGACAGGTTAATAATGTATTTGAAATTCAACAGTCTATAAGAGATTAAAAAGACGTGTGAGTCATCCAAGGGGATGAAATAGAACTTGAAACATGGAATAACCTAAATAACTTAATCAAATAGAAATAAAAAGTATAATGTATTATGTATAATATATATAGAAAAAAATCGAGACAAGTGGCTGAAATGGAATAATGTTATAAAAAAGCGCACAGAAGAGAGTCCGGAAATTTTATCATATGAACGTTCTAACCGTAAATAGAATTCTCTCTTGTCTTGAAGGATTCTATTCAGTAAATTTTCATCCATGGAAAACTCTATATTTCAGTATAGAATATAGGAAATAAAGGTATCAGGGAAGCGTTTGTGTCTGTCCGTCTGACATGCATGGTTGATTAAATAATAATGAAATATAAAATACACCAGCAATACAATGTTCCCTATTTTCCCTACATTCAGTCTTCATACAACTTGAAGGTAGAAGAAAAGAATTGAACTGAACTGAGAAGATGGAAAAGTGAAATGGAAAAAAGAAGATTATGTGACATGCTGAATGTCAGAATGATCAGAAAATAGAAGAATATACATAATAATATGAATTCAGAATGACTTGAAAATTCCCTATTGCGTCTCCATCCTCCATCCTCCATTCTATTTGACAAGTTGGAAACAGAACCAAGTTTAAATCAAAATAGACAGGCTTGTGATCATTGATCATTCTGATAAATAAATATTACTTCATGTTGTCATTTTCATGATGATGATGTAAACTTAAATTCATGATTCTTGTGCTGACACCAATACATACATTTATGTACAACGTCAAACGTATATACAAACAAATTCCCAAGTGTTTTTTATTTACTTTCACAACTCACAAGGTAATAACATTATGATGATGATGATAAATTATTATTATTATTATTATTACTATTGACATTACAAAATTGAAGTAAACAAATTCAGTATGAAAGGACTGATCAACTCTTTACTCTTTTTGTTAGCATATAAGAATGTTAGAATTTGTTTCTAAGCTATGAGAAAATAAACTATGAGCTGCGTAAGTACAGCCTGTATACAATATACAGTCTGGTGTATGCAGAATATATATTGTGGACTTTGAACTGTACATGTTCACCAGGATGCAGGATACATTCCCAAGTGTTGAAAAAGTATAAATATTAAAAGACTCAATAAAAAATATATGCAAGACTCACCCAAAGAGTCGTCGTCGTCGTTTTCTTCCTCGTTCCCGTTTGCTCAAGTTGTTGAAACCGCGATGGTTCTAGGATGGAGTGGATTCAAAGTCAAAGTCGACGAAAATACTCGAGGAAACAAACTATGTACTATGTACGATATAATAGTAAAGTCAATGTTGTGTTGATATTTATATTGATATTGAAATTGATATTGATACTTATACTGAGACTGGATTGGAACACTGGATTTGAACTCCACTATCCACTACGGATGTCAATTCTATATTCTAGTACTGATTTTGATACTGGCATCCACTTAACGTTAGTTTTTTTTACGATATTCTATATTTTACAAGTAACTTTTTGACTTGGACTTGGACTCAACTTAAACTTGGATTACTAGTAAAAGTGGGAGTCGAAAGTCAAAAGTAGAAGACGCTACAGCTACAGTTTTCTTTCTTTCTTTCTCTTGATTCTTGATATTTGATATACTTGCTTATATACGATTATCTACTGTATGTGTATTTTGTCAGTTTATCTGTGTGTGTAGAAGTTTCTTCTCGTCTTTTCTCACAACAAATTCAAAAACGTGTAATATATTCCAAAACTAAAAAGTATCTACGGATCGTGAATCGTTGATCGCGAACTGTTGACAATTGAAAACCAAACGACTTGTAACTTGTAGGATGACAATGTAGAACTGGAACTAAAACTGAAACCGAAACTGAACTCAACAAAAATATCGTAAGAGGAACAAGTCCAGAAAAACAAGTTTCAAAGTCCAGAATCTAGAAACTGAAATCCAAAATCCAAAATTGAGAATAATGAATTCAGATCCAGATTCTATAAAAATGCTTGTGGTAATGTTGAATCAGTAGTAGTAGTCGTAGTAGTTGTCGTCGTCGTACTCTTCTTTGCAATAATAGGAGGAAGAATGAACGATGGATATTTATTGAGAGACAGTCAGACGACTGAGAGAGGATAATATATAATGTTATGTTACGTTATGTTATTTTATGTTTGGTACGAGATAGGAGAGAGATTGAATGTGAATGTTGAATGTGAATGTGAACTCGAAACTCGAATGTGAATTTCTATGTATTCAAGTGACAGAGCAAGAGCCAGGAGCCAGTGAAGAGCGAAGAGAGAGAACTGAACAACCGTCAGTTGAGTTTGAAAGCCGTGAACGAACTAAAACCCGGGTTTTGGTAGACCTGCTCAGTTGTCTATGAGACGACCCACCCCTTCTCCCTCTGTATCTACTATGTACTATATAATCCATACTCCATACTCCATACATTTAATGTGCGGACTACAGTCAGTGCACAGTACAGACGGTCTTTGCTCTTTATTTCTTTCTTTCTTTCTTTCTTTCTTTCCTTCTTTCTCCATCATTTCTCCTCTTTCTCAACAGTAGTAGTGTAGTCTGTAGTCATCAATGCACAGTGCATAGACTAGCATTGTGGTAGTGGTAGTAGCAGGAGTTAGAATAGTATTCCTTAAGACTATATAGTCAAAGTTCTGAAGCACCAAAGTACCAAAGCACCAAAGCATTCTCATAGTAATAGTAATAGTATAGCATATAGCATATACCATAATATAGTATATAGTAATAGCCGTTCATCCGCTATATCAATCCTGTACGAATATACATAACTATATGTACGACCTATAATAATAATAATAATATTATACGGTTCTTCTCTGTACTCTTAAATCTATGTGTGTATATTAGTATATTGTACATGTATAGCTATAATCATATGTGCATGTGGTGATCGTAGTAGTTGGTCGTGAGAGTAATAGGAAGAAATAGCAAAAGAAGACAAAGAGAATGAGGAAGGAGGCAGCTAAAACAAGAAGAAAGTAAAAGCAAGACAGAGAGAGAGAGAGAGAGAGTTAGGACTCAAGCTGAAACTGGAACTGGAACTGAAGTTGGCCAAGCCAAGAGGCCTCAAAGAAAATTCTTGTGTGTTTCAACTCAAGTGTGTAAGTAATACGTACCAATACCAACGACCAACTAGACCAGCCCATCTTTCGCCGCAAAAGAAGGAAATAACCAAAATGAAAGAAGAAAAGAAGAAGGAAAACTTATATTCTAGATTCTAGATGTTAGATGCTAGATTTTACATCTACATTCTGCACTCTACATTCTACATATTATACATGTATATACATTATGCATCCATCGACCTCTATACTTTATACTCTATACTTTATATATGTAACATATTTTTATATAGTAAAAGGCTATCTTGCCCTCTCTCCATTGACTAATACAGTATTAGATCCCAGTTTTTAGGCCGTCCCTACTATCCCATATCCAAGTATACACACACATTATCTAAACGACTTTTATATAGTACATACAAACTTCCTCTACTACTGAAAGCTGTCTGCTGTCTGCTGTATGTTTGGAGTTGGGACTGGATACTGGATGCTGGGTACATGCACAATGCACGTTGAGCAGCAGTGGCAGTGAGCAGTGTGCATGTGAAGAATGAAGAAAGTGTGCATACACATGCAGTTTGTATTGTGTCCTACATCCTACATTCTACATTCTACATTCTACACCGTTATAAAAGAAGCAGTCATATCTACCAAAATCCAAAATATATGAAAAGTATAATGCTTCAAGTCGGGAGTCGGTAGCCGAGATATCTGTATCTGTACACTGCACAGCGTATACTGTATACTACAAACTACAAAGGAACAGCATACATATTAGGGAAAGAAATGGATGGATAGAAAATAGAAAGAGAGTAAGTGAGTGAGTGAGTGAGTGAACGAGTGAGCGAGGGAGGGAAAACTACTCTTTACTCTTGATATAAAAATCTGTCTGTTTCATATCTATGTTGAGTTCTTTCTCTCACATTCTGCCGGCTTTCCCCTCTCTCTAAACTCCAAACTCCAGACTCTAATGTATACAAGAGAAAGGGAGGGAAAGAGGGAGAAAGCAAGATTGAATTGAAAATCGATAGAACATACGAATGACAGTCAGGTGAGCTTTTCCATTTAGGATACATGAGAGAAAATCTACATTTAATCTTCTTCTTCTTTCTCCCTCTCTCTCTCTCTTGTTCCACCAATTGTTTGTTTGCAAATGTACAATGTACAATGTAAATTGTAGATGTATAGAGAATACAGAGTAAATAGTAACACATGCACATGTATACGACGCAGTGTACAGCGTACATTGTACACCTTGATGTGCGAGTAGCGAGTATCGAGTGAGAGGATGAGTGTTTATGTCCCCTCTCTTTCTCCTGCACATGTGATCGTGAGGACTTTAATTTATATCATCCGTTCCTCCTTATAATATCAATCTAGTTTACAGTTCCAATCTAGTTCTACTTTACACTTTACAGCTTACAATCTCAGTTCTCAATTCCACTGAATGGGATGCCATAGGCTTAGATTGAAATCCATACAGATTTTCTTGGCCACTTACGATATATCCAACAATTTTCCCCTTGCATCTTTATATATTATGTACTTTCCCTTTCTCATGGCATGGCATGGCATGGGTATGAAGTATGTGAAGGAATGAAGGTATACAAAATGTGTAGGTGCATACATGCATTGTATCTATATAGTTTTGCGTTCTTCCTTGTGGTATTTGTGCTTGAATTCACAATTCTCAATTCTCAATACATTTTCCATGAATTGTACTTGACACGTGTACAAATCTCGTCTTCAGACTTTAGTTTATCCTCTTGCCCTGTTTTATACCTTGTTTCTTCTGTCTCTTGTCTGTTTGTTTGTATTTTGTATATATATTGAGTATTTATCATTCACCTATTTCCAAACTCCAGCCCCCACACTCCAAACTCCAAGCTCCAAACTTTCTGAAATCGCATGTCTCCTTTAATTTGCACATTTTGAAGTCTCATTCGAATTTCGGATTTCGGACTGAATGAGTTGAATGTTGAATGAAAGTCTTTCCTTAGAGAGTCGTAGATACTAGATACTCGAAAACAAAATACAGGTTGTTTATAAAAATAGTAATGGCACCTGGGTAAATAAACAATAAACAGTGATGTGATTACAGTTGGATGATTAAAGAAAAATCTACAGTGGAAAACAAAGGATATGGAAAATGCCAATAAGATTTTATATTATAACACGTATAATTGTATACTATAAAATATAGAATACAGAGTACCAAATTTAGCATTCACCATTTACAATACAAACAACAAACTACGCCAACACTAAAATTGGACTTTCTAGATTCCAGGAAAGAAAACAATTTTACAAAACTTTACAAAAAAAGGGGTTTAAATTTATCCATCTACTTTATTTTATTTCAGGTTTCAGGTGTATGCTCTTTTTTTTGAGATTGTATTACACAAAACATGGAACATGTACTACAAAAGATGGAGGGAAAGGAGCACAATAGAAAATAACAGTACTATTCACAACAACAAAAGAAAGTGAGAAAGTGACTTTGACTGACTGAGTCTAGAATCTAGAATCTAGACTTTACAGTGTAGACCTTAAAATTGGAGGGAACGTCTACTGTCTACTCTGACTCTAATCGACTTTACAGAATACGACGTAGAACATGTAGAGTAGAAAAGGAGACATTGTCAATAACCGGTGATTCAAACGGGATTTTCTCATCGTTTAGTCCTTTTCTCACTTTTTTTAGCATTTTGTACTTTCTAGTTTGTAGTTTATGGCGTCTCTTATTTTCTCGTCAGTTTTCAATCACGGTTCACTTTTGTATTTCCTACAAAGTGCACAGTGATGGGTATCTAATATCTAATATATCCAGTGTATACTGAAGTTTGAACGTACACTTTGAGCTTTTCAGTCAAAAACTCAGAACAGATAAATATATTAAATGCTAAATGCTAAATATCTCATCCTACATCAATCCAGCTGGAATTGATTCATTTTTTATGAACGGTACAAAGTACAAAGTACAGATAACGACAACTGTTTTTTACTGATATAAAACATCAAACATAAAAGACAAAACTCTATGAAGAAAATGTCAGAACATGGTAGATAGAAGATTATTTTTCCGATTTATCCTTATCTCTTTTGTACTTTTGTAGTTGGACGCATTTATAAAACATATAAGAGTAAGAGCGATAAAAGACAAAAGCAAAAAATAAATACAAAGATGATTGAGGATAAACTATAAGAAAAAATAAATACAAATACAATAAGGATGAAAGGATTTCCATTTTTCTTGTCAAAAAATCTTTTCTGGCCTCTGTTTTCTCTATCTTTCATGCCCTAGACAATGAAGCTGACATCTTTTTGATTTGTACAGGTTTTATATATTTTATTCTGCTACGCATATAATTCTTTTTCCTTATGATATTATCAACTATCAACATACAACAATTTATATATAGAGTAAACAACTCCAAAACTCCAAACTCCAAACAGCCCTCCTGCCAGGTAATATTACGACTTCTGTTTTAATACAATATCAATAAGTTCAACCTTTTACCACCTTTTGCTTTCAAGGTTTAAGGTCACCTTATTTTCCGTGCCATAACCGATTCCCATGTTATGCTAAATATTTGTAGAGGTACATGACACATGACATAACATCAGAACTATTCTCCACTCTACATACAAACCACAAAACCCTTTCGTACTCTCCGCTCTGTAAAGAATACGAATAAAGAAGAATAATAATAATTGTACGATTATACTTGTTTTAGAACTTATTTAAAACCTCAACAGTCAACAGTGATTGATTATTTATTGTTTACACTTTACACCCAAAAGATGTAAAATGTAAACTATATGGCAGATTCCTTCACAGACCGGCTTTTGTAAAAGCCCTTTCATCTTTCATCATACATTCACTTCAATCTTCAATCAAGTATGCACTTTTGTACTTATAGTTACTTTGTGAGTACATTGACGTATTTTGTTGACAAGTTGACAAATTAGTAATATATAATCATTAAGAATTAAATGTCAAGGATTTTGAAACGAATATAGTTGCAAATGATAGTTATCATTTGCAAAAAAAATACGACATCGATATCGTATTTTTGATCGATCTTTTTTGAGCCAATCTCCTTCAAATACCCTACACAGATATATGCACATATTATGTACTTCCAACTTGTGGGTATGTAGTATGTAGTACTGTGGCTCAAAGTTGTTTTGACAGAAGAAAAAATGTTTTGAATTTGAGAAGAATGCATAAGGAGGCTTCATAATATAGTGCATGATATTATAATATATTTTATACGTTATGCAGCTTACACAAAGTCCGACTTATAAAATCAAAGTATCTACTCACCTTGAAATAGTTTCAAGTATCCTCGGAGTTTTAAGGTTTGAGGACTTTTCAGGCTTTCCTTAGAACTTTGAACTGGAAATTGGAAACCGGGACCACGTTGCGCACTTGAGATATATAAGTACCAAAAGTATGCATCTGCTGTACAAAATACAGCTTATATCAATAGACTTGCTCAAAAACCCCTGAACTGGAGAAAGTATTTAGCTTTTATTTGCAAATAGTTTTGTTTGTATTTTGTACTCAGAATCAATTAGTTTGTACCAATAGCATGTTTTAACTGTGGGTTTTTTGCTTTTTCCTACGAGTGTTTTTAAATGGTTACAGGTCATGAAGGAAAGAGGCACCAGTTATAATTTTTCCTCCATTAAAGCTTATAAGTTATAACAAAAGGTTTTACGTTAAATATTAAACATTGCAGAATCAAGTACGATAGAATCGTGATTGTAAATTGTGGATTGTAGATTGTAGAGTGTATAGTATAAAGTATTTAGCATAATGTGTAATAAACGCGTACATTCTGTATTATATAGGTGCTCAGCATTGAAAATTGAAGGTAAGAGAAATTGAGAATCTGTACATTATTTACATTGTACATTATACATTGATGGTCCAGAGTCCCGAGTTAAATAAGAGATTTGTTCGTCGAAAATTGTTATGCATTGTGCATTAGATTGAACGCCTATTAATTTGCTCTACATGCTGTTTTGTTTTGTTTTGTTTTCACTGCTTCTCCATGCTCCATGCTCTATGTATGTATTCCCTAGCGCTTTGCCATGGTCCTAATAAAACAGTGATGAGTGGTGTACGAGTTATGAGGCGGAGAAAAGAGGCTGTTGATGAATGATTTATTTTGATAGGTAGTCAAGACTCAAGACTTTGAGAGTTTGAATAATATTTGCACAGTACTTGTAGAAACTTATCGTTGAATAACATAAAATAAGACCCATGGACTATTGAGATATGGACTGTGGATGTACAAATTCTAAGTTGTCATCTACTGTAGACTGTAGACCATAGTACATAATATTATGAGAATTATATGTTATAGGTTATAGCTGAGCAAATTATATCCATATCGATATCATGCACATGTATCCTATTTCGTGCTAAAGAAAAAGAGAGCTGTGAACATTCTTCCATTAACAGAGCCTGCCTTGCTCTATGCGTGCGAGGCATAATACAATGTGGTGAAAATACGTAATATGATACGTAGGGGAGTGCGGGGCAAAAATCCGCATTTCAAACTTCATTTAATTACAATTAACTGCGAAGTTATTTGCAGACGTTGTCAATGTAGCATGAAACTACGTACTTTTGGCTACCATAATATGTTATTCCGTAATTTTATAAGTCACCCCTTCGTTGTGGGAGGGGGGTCTGAAAAAGTCAAGTTTCTTAACATTGCGTGGGGCAAAAATCCGCACTTTTCCAGATTTTTTTCTCACGCCATCTTGCACATTCATCAAAAGATATTTATCAAAATTAGTTGAATGTAATGTGTTTAACACACCTGTATCAAAAAACTAGACCCTTTTGCACTTTTTCAGTGATTTTTTAAAGGTAGTTTTTTGAAAGAAAAAACGTCTTCTCATACTTTTCTCGGCCATTATCTCAATTTAGTTTTTTGAAAGAAAAAACGTCTTCTCATACTTTTCTCGGCCATTATCTCAATTTGCCATTTAAAAATTTTCCATCACCACAACATTAAATTCCAATATAGGTAGATGATTGCTGTTATTATAGAAAGCTCGAGAGTTGTCTGTATGTTGAGAAAAACGCGATTGAAAACTTGCGGATTTTTGCCCCTGATAATGTTAAATTTTTTTATCTTTTTCTCCGGATCACCATTTCTGAACCCGGAAAGTCACAGCAAATCCAAGCATATGGTGATGTTTAGCCACATTTCAAGACTTGCTGTGAATTTTTTAAGATTTTTCGGCGCACCCGTTTTTATACAGTGTCGATTCTCTCAACTCATGTTTTTTGATTTGCACGGTAAACTGACTGAAAAAACATGCTTTTTTTGTTTTTAATTTTTAAACACATTAAACGCCGTTTTTGAAACTTGTCAATACCCTTATTCTATGACAAAGTAAACGAACTTAAAAGGGTAAAAGTTTCAATTTTTTTCATTTAGTACTTTTGGAAAAAATCCAAAAAAACTCGAGTGCGGATTTTTGCCCCTGTGGATTTATGCCCCGCATTCCCCTAAGCTCTAAGCTGTAACCCTTAAATTTTATCATTGATAATAGTCATGCATAATTGCAGAGAACAGAGAACATAACAGTGACACTTGAAAATTTCAAAACAAACTAGAAATCAAAAACGGAAAACTCATGAATCATGAGCAGTTCATCAATATATTATTATATATTTCATTATGTACTTCATAAATATATTGTCGATCTGTTGTTTTCTTCAAATACCAAATACACAATGTTTCATGTTGTATCAATGATTTTTCTAAAGCCTATGAAGTAGAAAGTGACTACAAAACACAAAATACGAATCAGAGTGAAATAAGTAGAGCATGTGGGAAACGTCTAAGTGGGTATCTTCAAGATCTTGCCACAAGCAACCAAAAACTTTTTCCTTTTCCTCGCCTCGCAATTCACAATATGTCAGACTTTCTTTTTGTGTTCAATATCCGAGATCCAAGACACTAATTAAAGTGGACCAAATAGTTTTCTACACCATATCATACACCTGGGAATAAATTTGTGGCTCCGATTTCCATCGGTTCTTAAAAAATCAGACACAATTATTATTATTATTATTGCGATGATCATCATTTCAAATTAAAGTTGTATTTTGTATTTTGTACTCTCCAAAGAAATTTATTTTGCGTCATTGGTCATGCTGGTAAATTAAATTTTTCCACCTACTACTGAAATCTGGGACATGTAAAATGAAGCCATTATGTAAAGTCTTTTTCAATTGGGAATTTGGAGTTTCCAATCACGCACAAGTGAAAATTAACTGATTTTGAACACTGATAGTTTGAAACTTGAAACTGACTAAATTGAAGGTCCACATTGTCCATAGAGAAATCCACCTTCAAAATAAGCAGTGAATAAATGAATCGAAATCACAAATAAGCTTTTTAGATTGACAAATAAGAAGAGAAATAAAAGATAAAAGCATGGAAATGCGTGGACGGGTAACTTATTCAGTGTTGGATAATGCATTTACCATTTACCATTTACACACTGCCCAGTGCACAAGACACAGGACACACAATATACATTTAATAAAGTATTAACAGGAGAGAAAGTTGTGTCTTGTGCAATACTCAATACTCAATACTACATTACGTGTTTCGTGCTGTCCATTCATCTATAGATTGAGAGAAGCCTGGAGGTAGAAAAAGATGTTCTTCCTTTCTGTCTTTCTGGCATTTCTCTCTTTTTTTCTCCATCTTAAAAGAATCTTAACATCGCACACCTCATTTTCTCGCATTTTGTTCTTCTTCCTGAAATACGCTTCTGGGAAATAAAACGTGAAGCAAGGGGAACGTGGCACTTATATATATATATACAGCCTACAAAATACGGTCTATAGTCTACAGTCTAGAGTCTAGAGTCTACAGTTCCGCCTTAATTCTTCGCCGTCTTTGTCGTTCTTCCTTCATTTTCTCCTTCAGATAACCTTTAAATCAATTAATGAATGAGCAAATGACAAGGATGTAGACGGAATAAATGATTTTTTCCCCTGTAGAATTTAAAGTTTAATCCTTTCCCTTTTCCATCAAGATTACATTTTACACTTTACCCATTTCCCATTTCACTGTACAAAGGGAATACAAAATAACTTTTCCATCTTCCTCCTCACCGGTTTTTTGTGAGGAGGAAGGATTTGTAATTTGGATCACTCACCCGTCTCCCGTTTGTTTAGTGTTTACATGGTGCTTCGGGTAGGATGTAGTGCGTAGCAGCAAGTACCAAGTACCACCAACACAGAAAATAAAAGAGGGACATGATATGCTAATATGGCATTGAAATCTCTCATGTGGATCTTGTTTCTCTTTTCTATTAGTAATGTAATTCGACGTGTTTTATAATTGAAAACCCCTCACTATCTCCACTTTCCACCTAATTATGATGCGTTTTTCTTCTTCTCTTTCGCTACCTACTTTGAAAACTTTCAACAGGAGTTTGTTTTTCGGTGCTTGTAGAATATAGATTGTAGAACGAATGCTATATTATGATGGCAGTTGGATGGAAAATGGAAAATGGAAGATTTCACAATCCCATAATTTCAGTACAAATGTACGCTCTTTCATGGTTGTATCATTAGAGACTGAAATATGCATACAACGAGTAAATAAAGTATATATGATGTGCAAGGTAGAATGCACATTCTGTGAGCTTTATTTACATCGGCATCAGTATCTCCATTCTTCATGTATTGTATTGTATTGTATTGTAAATTAGGGGTCCCATTCAACAATATTGAGATTGAATAACAGGAGGCGCGCAGACCAAAAGAGATCCATTGCGTAGCCCCAGGTTCTTCATGAATTCTCTGTGATGTTTTCAGTTTTCAGATTTGCTTAAATTTAATTTATTGGTTGGTTGTTTTTTTTTGTTTTTCCATATTACATGGGTGATGTTTCATGTTATGCAGTGACTATATCGATGCAATATGCAATGGATACACAAAAAATCTCTCTCTCTACTTTCTACTTGTGCTGAATTTTTTATTTTTGAGAAACATGCTGGAAAATGAAGAAGAATGAATGAAAATGGGTTCAAAATGGGAAGTATCATTAACACAATTTCAAATTTCAAATTATGTCAGGTTTATTCGTGTAAAATGAAATCAGAGTATTTTTCGAATTTACACTGACACTGACGCTGACGACTAGTCCCATGAGAATTCCCGTCAAATTCATAATCCATAATATAGATATACGCTTGAAATGGATTTATTATGCATGTACAATGAACATGCATAATGACATGTGCTTTCCTGGATATTCTTCTAGATTCTAGTACTATAGTTTTAGTTTGCATTCATGTTCATTGCACATTGTACAAACGCAAAGTACATTTCGGAGATGGTTTTTGTCAAAATATTTTGTTCTGGAGTATAAAACAGAGATCCGCACTGCGCCCCTATTGTATTCTGGATTCTGGATACAGAATACAGACTAAAAGCATATATGTCCAAACTCCAAACTCCAAGCGAACTATCAACATACAATTTTTACCTTGTAAAAATGCAAGCATTATCGAGATCTACGATGTGCACAAAAACTTGTAGTTTATAACTTTAAAAAGCGGGTGTACAGTGTACACAAGGAGAAAATACAACATTTTGTGTTTACAAGATCAAAAAGACGCTGTATGTTCTCCCCAACTTTCTGAGTTTTAAGATATAGTGTACAATATTTTCAACGTTCAGCATATATTTAATGTGCACCTCTTCATTCCAAATGAACACCTGGATATACATCAGATTATATACTTTTCTCTGCTCTTCCTTTCTTCTTTTCTTCAACCCACTTCCAACTTCCAACTTCCAAGTCAGACACTCGTTCACAGCCAATTAACCTTCAGGAGAACTCGAGTGAGGTTGAGTGAGTAAGAATGGAGGATGAAGACTGAAGAAAGAAAGTGTCTCTGTGTCCACCTCATTTGGAGAATGAAGTGGTGAATTTTTCATGAGAGACTCTAACTAGACGAAAAATACTAGAGCACGGACATACTACTCATTAATTAGCTTTATAGGATCAACGCATTGTAGATTGTAGACTTTAACGAGTAGAGAGTAGAAAAATTCCTTGTTTACTGTTTACTCTTGACTGTTGATGCTCTCTTGTTTCTTTATTTTTTCTGGAGAAAGTTCCTGATGCTTATCACAGAATACAGAATACACAGTAGAGCATTCTACCATTCCAAATTCCAATTCCCATTCCAATTTTACATCATGCTTGAGCATTTCTCCGTTTTGTCTTTCCGCGTCCTTGCATCCGGTTAGATCTGCGCTCAAAGTATTCTGTACGCTGTACACTGTACACTGTACACTGTACACATATATTTTTAGTGTTCCACTTATTATCTTTAGAAAAATTTGGTGTGTCGTTCAGTTTATTTGGTAGCTTTGTTCAAACAATAAAGTAATTACATGAGAACACTTTACACTTTACTCTTTTAAAATGTTCTCAGGGTGTTTTATTTTATTTTTTCTCCTTACTACTTATCCTACTCTTCCAAGAATTATGAATTGTTCCTCTTGTTCTACGGTATTTTTCCACACCCACGTTGAGAATTTAGTTTACGGATGAGAGAAGAGAGTGTGTCAATTTTATGCTAAACGCCTTAACCGTTTTAATACTTCAGCAGAATAGCTAATTTTACAAAGTGGCATGTGTTTATAGTATATACATCATATTTACAATGAACACTGAACACTGAACATTGGACGGGATGAAACGGGGACCAAGAGAAGGAAGATTTTAATTTTAGAAGACTTTAAAATTTTTGTTTTGCTGGATATTTAATATTTCGTGAATATTGTTTTTTGCAATTCACTTCTCTGGGAATTTGTTTGATATTTCGTCTAGCTTAAAAAATGAGTGTCGTATCTTTGGTGGGTAAAAAAAATTCCACAAAGTAGTTTTTTGTTTAGAGTTTTGAAACTAGACAAAAGAAAATTTTAAAACATAAAAAATATACAGAACTAACAAACTTAAAAAGGTTCCTGCAGTGAGCAAAAAATGACAGTAATATAATATATTATTATGATACGATACAGTACCAAAAATACTCAGAATTGAAAAGCAGATCACGACTCACGACAACTGAAAAATAACGCCAAATGTTGTGGAGGATTTTCCAGATCGAAATCTATATGCATATTTAAATAAACACATTGCAAATACCGTATTTCACCAAATAATACCCCTGGGGAGTTATTTGAATCATTTGTTGGGTACTGGGGCACTATTTGAAGCTGGGGAGTTAATAGGAATCTTTTATATGCAATGAAGATAAAGAGTGCGACGTATGTACGCACACACAAAGTGATAGGGAATTTGTCTCACTCAGCCCCGATCTCAAATAACTGCCCATGGGGAATTATTTGAATCATTTTGTGAGTACTGGGGCACTATTTGAAGGTGGGGAATTATTTGCAGGTGGGGTATTATTTGGTGAAATACGGTACTCGTGTATATGCATCTGTATTTTTTGTCTTGCTGCCGTATTTTGTAGCCTGAAGAACTTCCTGCAATCACAATGTACTTGTAATTTGTAATTGAAGTGCATTGGTATTTGATATGCTTCAGAATCTGGATTCCGGATTTATCTATTATGTATTAGAAACTGAATCTGTTTAAAAAACCATGAAAGTAGAAAATCAAAGTTGTGAAAGATTTTGTCTTACAAAGTTTCCTCTTGCACAAAAATGTACAATTTTACTCAACATCAAGTGTTTAGTTTTTCCACTTTACTTGTTCTTTCTCCATTCCATATGGGTGGTTTGGGTTCCATTCAGCAATATATCTTAGATCTACCATATATAGTTATATATCTAAATATCTATATTCTATATAATATTGTATTAGTCTTTGTTTCTCTCCGTTTTCCCCACATTTCACTTTGTTGCAATTTCATTTGAGACATCAAAAGAAAATGAGACTCTAAGGGTTGAAAGTTGAAACAACAGTCGATGGGTCTGAAGTCTGGATCATGCACATCTAGTTTTGATGTACCATTTGCCATTTGTAATGATTTATCAATGTACTATTAACCATTTACCAGTTACGATTCTGAAGTCTGGATTTTGTAGCTTTTGTCCGAAATCCAATAGTCGTTATTTCCAGCATTTCTAGATTCTAGATTCTAGATTCTTTTTGATCTTTTGCTTTACCACTGGAAATTCTTCAAAGAAGCTTATTGTATCGTTTCTTTTCCTTTCAGGATAGGATAAGATGATGATATGAGATGAGCTGAGTATCTCAGCCTGAGATGCAGCGTGGGATGTAGGCAGAGAAAGCAATGAGTACACACAAAGATGGTGCTCAAAAACTGTATGTATATCTGCAATTTCAATACAAGTTTTAACGCTTTCTCTATTCTCTAATCCCTTTCAAAAATGAAATCTAAACTTCTATATTCTATATGTCAATGTTTTATCTAGCCCAATAACAAACACACATCATACAATATATATGTAGATTTGTACTTTGCACTGTGCACGTTATTCTACATCTGTTTTGCTCATTTAATCATGGCATGGATTTTTAACTCAAAATACTAACAGATATTCCTACGATATTTAATGTTTAATCCTCCCAAAATCCCTCCTATAAGAACCTCACATTTTACTTTCTTTGTATTGCATTGGATCATGTTTTTACATGAAAAGTATGCTCTATACTCTGTACTGTATCCTGTATCACAGATTACACATGTATAATATATTAGTTCGGTATCAGTTGAGTGCTTTCTTTCACTCCATTTGATACTTTCCTCAGGAATTCAGTATTCACTATTTATCCATGACCAAAGGTTCTTTACATTTTTGAATCTCTATCATTTGTAAAAAAAGTAAATCCTGTGTAGCCTTTTACTTATATAGATATAGATATATCGTCTCTCATCAATCTTTAAAACCGATAAAAATCAAAGCGGAGTTCCGCAGACAAGTTCCAAATGACCAAGAATCACTGCCAAAGTTCAGGAGGTAATCCTTTTTGTTCACATTTTGTATATATACATACAAAGTTGTGAATGGAAAATGAAATGGTAAAATAAAAATTGTTTCAACATTCAAGAATCAAGAGTCAAGAATAAAAAAAAAATATTGGAATGTACTTTTTTATTCAACCGATTCGTCAAGAATTTTATTACGAGTTTTTTATGCAACGACAAATTTTGGCAGTATACGGTGTACGGAGTAGACTTTACGGAAAATGGTTATATAACTGATGTAAGGTTTAGCATGCAAGTGCATAGTGTATAGTGTGCAAAGTTGAAATATAAATCGTTTGTATTTGTCTATAAAATTTCGAGTTTTGAGTCAAGATTCAACGGTTACATTTTAATAGCCATTAACTGCTCATCTACAACTTTAAACATTGACCCGTTGAACGCCAAGTAATGGAACTAAAAGATGGTGTTTTGCTACTTTAAAAATGATTGAAATTAACGAAATCATTGTACGCACCTGATCGGAAGTGATCGGATCAACATACTTTTTAATACAAACGACTTGAGTGCTTATATTTGATACTGTACAGTATCTCAACAACTCTTTTGATATTTTGGCTTGAAATGCTAAACCATATGTCAGAACTTTGGAGATAACCACCATTGTGGTGAAAATAATTTTATTGGCATAATTTCCATATGTATACTTCAAGTCAAGGACTACATACTACTTACCGTGAAAATGTCAGAGTCCAAAGCCTAGATTTTCTAGATTGACCAAAGCGTTTTTTAAGTTCTAATCAATAGTTACGTTTTAAGCTTAAGTTTAGCATTTAATCGCACAGAGAAGGAAAAAATTCACATTCCTTGGACCCGAACTTCACAAATCCAAGAAGACAGAAGGGTGGTTGTCTCCAAAGTTCCCACATCATGTTTGAAATTTTTATCTCCACTTAAGAAATACAGATGTACAGATATTTTGTGGTTTGGACAGTTTTCAACGTTCAAAGGCGAAGAGAAGACAAGAAGAACAGTGAAAATATCCAGTGAGATGAAAAAAAGTGATGACTGGTGTCTCAAATATAGAATCTAGAGTATTGTCCATGTATTAATCCACGTTTTTTAAAATCCTAGAAGGAAGGAAGAACCTATAGATCCTAGATTTATTATTTTTTCCCAGCTTTAAAGTAGGTGACGAGGAGGTGGTTGAAAAATAAGACAGAATAGTGGTGGGAAGTGGGACGAGGCGGAGGTAAGTGGTAAAAACCATTATCAAGAATTAAGTTGAACTTAAAATCTTTCTCGTGATGTTTTCATTTTTTGTGTCCGTCTTTTATGTCAAAAGCACACTTTAAGCACACTCCGCTGGCTACGGATCGAGGTCGATTGGCTGTATATTGTATATGTTGTATTAATGTATCAAAAATCGAAATATATCATGTACATTGGACATGGATTTTGCTTCACCTTCAACCCTACTCTCTGGATCCGAATTGAGTATCGAGTATTGAGAATTGAGAATTGAGAATTGACGTGTGGGAAAAGTGGGAAGAGAAAAAAAGATGAGAGGATGATTGAAGATTGAGAAATCGAGATGGTTTTTAGTCTTGGATATTGGGTGTTGGTCTTGTTTTTTAGGATTTCGACACTTGCCAAATTCCAAACCCCTTTATATGTTCCTGTCAAAAATCCTGTCATTTTCTAAAAGAAACTGAGCCATGATCGAGAACGAGATCGAGATAGGGAAAAGACTATGATGATGAAGAGGAGACCACCCATCAATTGAAATCCATCCAAACTGTCACTGACGAGAAGATTCATAAAAAAATTTCATAAAACGTACACCACAAACTACAATACATTACCACGTCTACCGTGTTTATTGTATATTGTGAATCTAGTATCTCATGTCTACGAAACATGACGGTAAGGGATACGCAGAACAGTTTTTCTTCCCTTCAGATGTTTGTGAGTAATCCGAACAAACACATTCATTCTACATACGGTATGCGGTTTTTACGATCAACTATCGCTGATATGATGGATCACGATCTCAAAATATATCACTGGACCACTGAACTGAAAGTGATGAGCTCAAATTTCCGAATTGAGTCCTAGATATGTATTATCATTTTCCAGTATCCAGTGTCAAGTGTCCAGAGTCCAGTAAATGAGGGCCAAAGTCGTGATGTAATATATTATTTATGTACATTTTTCTTGGATCCATCGAATTTGGATTGTAGGTTGTAGGTTATTTAGTACATGTCGGGGAGCACAATATTCCAATATTCCAAATTCCAAATTACAGTTTTTACATATATGTATAACATATATGTTATACATATGACACACGTCCTTTTTTGTATGCACTATGCATACTCAGAATACAAATGATATTAAAATTGGAATGCCAGACTACCATAAAACGGAAGTGTCTTGGACAGCTTCATTTCCAGAACCCCACCTAACCCTGATAACGTGAAATATTTTTTTTTACTTTTTTAAAATTATTGTGTGCCTCCTATAGATTACAGCTATGTACTCTAGAGTCTAGAGTCTAGAATCTAGAAGACTTTTTTTTATATCTGCGTACTTTATTGGTTTGCAAGCAAACGATCAATCTTGAGCCAAAATCTAAATCGTTTTGGAGTTTGGAATTTGGAAAGGTCAAAGTCGAAATGAGAACGGAGAATGTGTAGAGTGCACATTATACGAATATTGGTAGTTTTACATGCCTGTCCACTGTCCATTGTCAATTGTCGATAGTTTCCATTTTAGATTTTTGTTCAAGAATTGAGAACTGCTAAAAATGCATGGTTTGGTGTCAATAAATATGTATGTATATATAAGAACTACAGGCTCATGACTCATCTATTCATAATTACGATCATGGCATGGACATTGGATGGGACAGTGCATGTTATGCTAAAATTTAATATAAAATTTGTGAATTATCGTCTCCACTTATATGCCACATAGTTCAGGGTACACTTCCTTCGTCCCGCAACATCATTCACATTTCATATGCTTAAAATTCCAAGTGGAACAGACTGAGAAGATAAAGAAAGGGATGAAACGTACAAGGTACATAATGTATTGTGTATTTTGTGCAGTATGTGAAACTAGAAGCTACCATATTACATAATATCATACTAGTTTTGGCAAGGAGAAAGGAGAAACTTGGAACAGAATCTTGAATACATTGTGCTTTGTGCTGTATGCTGCATATTGTATGGAACATGGGACATGGGACGTAAATATCTATATGGACAAGTGTACGTAAATATCTATATGGACAAGTGTACGTGATACATGAATACTGAATACATGAAACATGAAAAGTAACTGGTGAATGCCAAATTGCATTATTCTTTCATTTTTTATAGCATGTGGAATGCATTGTGGATTTTGGATAGTTTCCGTTACAGATTATGTACATTACCGAGTACCGATCAGAGCTTACACGCTGCTTACAGTTTACAGTGTAATGTAAACTCAAAAACTTTTCCTTTTTTATACGGAAAGAATAGACAATGCACGTAGAAAAGTTATTTGTACACATACAAAAGAGCCGAATGAAAAGGTTGAAAAAAAGAATGCCAATTTCCATCATTTTCTATTGTAAAGTGTAAAGTGTGGTTACTGCTTTTGGTTTATTTACCAGAGTGTATTGTGCTTTGTGTTTATTTGACAAATTGAAACTCTTTTACCAGCGCAAAAAAGAAACTCCGGACTCCGGACTCAACTCAGGACTCAGGATATATCTTGTCAATTCATTTAAACTTTCAACAATAAAGTAGTTGTTTATAATTTATATCCTCGCGCAACACAATGCACAATACACGATACACAATCAAAAGACTGGTCTTCACTACATTACAGATTGTAGATTTTGGAAAATGGGGGAAATTGAACCTCAAATTACTTAGATATGAACCTGTTTATGAATAAAAACTCTTCAAGTAATATTTTTCCAATTTTTTGTGAATGAAAAGTTGCTGAAACTTTTTTACTATTAATGTTTGCCCGGTAAACGAATTTTTTTTATGTAAATTGTAAAAACCTCTACGCCTTCGATAATATACTGAAACAACATTATTTGATAAATGATGGGGAATCAAAGCGTGTTTTGTTTATTTATTTTTCATTTTTAATCATACACATTTAATAGTTCAAAGTTCTGAAAGTTCTATACAATCAGTTAAATATTATTATGACCATAAAATGGTTTTCCAGTTAAATTCAATTCATCTATGTTGGATTCTTCCCCGTGTAAACGTTTCCATCGCTGTCTTTTCTGCTGAGTCATATTCAACACATATTTGGTCTGTATATAATAATTAATAAGATATAAGATATAAGATTAAGAATAATAATTAGGAATTATGAATTATCAAACAGAACAAGGGAATGCTATAATTTGACATTCGAAAGGTGAAATCAAATCAGGACAAATTACGGTCAAAAAATAGTATCTAATGTCTCATAATAATATATTGATTTTTGATTTTCATTAAAAAAATTTAGCAAAGTAGTTCTTAAAAATGTGTTTTTATAGAACTGACTTGTGCTTTTTGTGGTTCAGCAACGGATGGACTTGGACGGTGCCATATTTGAGATGGTGGCTGTGATTTTAACCGACTCGACTTTCCTTTTACACTAACTTTGGATGGTTTGAACTTGAGATTTTTTACGGCCAACGGTTTAGAAAGTGGAGAGGGTTGTCGATGACATTGATGATGATGTTGATAATTTGGGGATTTTGTGGTAGCTCCTGTGGCATTTTCAAAATATGACTTGGACATTTTCTCTGTAATATTTTCACCCGTGTCTTTACTACTACGACCAGATCGAGACTCATGATATTTGAATTCGAATATTGGAAACTCCTTATCTTTCTTGTGAGATTCGGATGGAATGACTTTCCTGGACTGCTGTGATAACATCAACTCGGTAGTATTTGTTCCTGTTCCTATTCCAGGGTCAGGTTTTGGTTTCAGTTTTCCTGGGAACAGAGAGGACGGAGAAGCAGAATCTTCCTCACTAGACGTTGAAGCTGAACTTTCTTCACTACCACGCTCAATACTTTCATTTTCTTCATTTTTCCCAGTATTACTCGTAATGCAATGTTGACGATCTTGAGAAATGCTTTCCTTTTGTCTTTCTTCCTTATCTTTTTTCGACCTTGACTCTTCTCGGGATTTTCCCAAAAGATATTTCAGTTTTTCTTGTTCAAATAACTCTTGCATACTTTTCGTGACTGTGGCCATTGGAATTGGATAGGATGCTCTTTTACTGGAATTATTCCCATCGATATTTTGAAAACTAGTACTACTGTTATTATGATTATTATTTTTATTATTATTACCGTTAGTTATGTTCATACAAGAAGTTAGAGTAGAACTAGCATCTTGAGACCCTCTTAAAGCATCAAACAAGGCTTCCTGTGTGGAAATTTGATGACTTTTTCTACGAGATGATTTTTTACAATTTTTATCATCTACCTTTCCTGTTGTAATTAGGGTACTTTGTGTATCACCTTTAGCAGTCTTTTTTAAATTAGCACTACTACTGTTTGATGCTTTTAATGTAGCTGTGAATTGATTGGTAGGTGAAGATGAGTTTAAAGTATCGCCTATTTCTGTAATTTCTGGCATGTTGACTTTCTCCCCGTGCTTCGTTTGTTTGTTATTTTCACTATTCTCTAGTTCTTCTAATACAGGATCGTCTTTCATATTTTCAGTTTCATTTATATAATGAGTTTTTGCTCGTTCTTCTATACTCGCCAAAAGTTCAGAATTTCGATTTGTGAGTTCTTTTACTCGTTGTAAAATTGCTTCTTTTTCCATCCTTACCTAAGTAAATAATCGTTCAAAATTTTAAATACAAGAAGAATAAAATACAACAAAAGTTTTATAACATAAAATCTGTGAATAAAAAGAAAGCAAGAAAAAATGTGTACATTTTCTTCATATTTTTCATCCAACGATGGGGCACCAAATATTTGAATGAGTTTTTCATCCAATTCTTTTCTACGTTGAAGAATAGTTTGTTTTATATTATTTACGGATGCTACAGTCTCATGATACTCGACTTCCTTGTGACTTCTAAGTCGCCGTACTTCAATAAGTTCTTCTTGGAGTGTATTGTTTTTTTCATTCATACTATGCACTTTTGAAGAGAGTGTACGGGCCCTTTTTGAGCCATCCTTCTCTGGGTGATAAAAGTCAATTTGCCAAACGTTAGTTAAAGTTACTGGTTTTGTACATATTGGACATTCTATACATGAAGAGTTCAATTCTGTCGTCATTTTCTTAATACATCCTGAAAGAAAAGACAACACACACATGAATAATTCATAATTCGTATTATTGCACAGTGTGTACTTTTGTTTGTTTGTTTGTTTTTTTTTGCAAAAATGCATATTATGTCGATGACTTTATCGTTTCCAAAATTTAACCGTTATGAAAAATGTGTCCGCATCTAGCTGCAACGGGTACGGGATCCAACTCTTCAGCCTTTGCTCCTTGCATCAGTTGTTGCCTGAATGTACCCTCAAATTTTATTATTGCTGATTGTTGATTTTTCTCGATTATTGCTCCATGTCGACCAGGTCGCCTAGTATTCGTCTTGTTGACGGGTTCACACCGTTCCAATGGTTTTTTACACATTTTGCAACCCAATGAATTCTGCAGTTCCATCATTTTGATGCAGTAGTTGATGTGTGTCACGTTTGTATTTTCTGTACTTGTAACTTGAGAGCTGAGGATCTGAAATCTTAGAACAAACGACTGACTTAAAATGGTAACTGATGACTGAAAAAAATGCAGTTTGAAAAGTTGCGAGCACAATACATTAAAGGTTGAGGCAATGTAATTATCAATGACCATTATTGTACATAATTATTATTTTTGATGATGATGTGATTACGGCGTATTTTGGTTTTCATCCGCAATCAACATCAAATTATAGATCATGGGTTTGACTTTTGACCCATCACTTTTATCTTTTATTGTGCACACGCGTGCGGCGTGTTTATGCCTAAAATTCTTCATGTGTGATGTGGGCATGGAAATATATTTATTAATTATCCTATACATCTCCCATCTTCAGATCTCTGTGTATAGACTATAGACTGTAGACAATTAAAATCAAGAGGAAATGCTTTAGATTTTAGATTTTACTTTAGTGTTTAGGTATACTTTTACTAAAAAACTGATGAAAAACTGACTCGTTGCGTTTGTTCGTAGAGGTGTAGAAAAAAACCACAGGCATGCAACCAGACGAGACGTATCGTATGTGAAGCTCCACAGTCGAACTCCTTGTGTATAAATAAAACCACGAAACACAAAAAATCGTTTTTCAAATAAAATTGATAAAATGAAAAAATGTCAAATTAGTAAATTGTGTTCAAGTTTCAGGATGCGTAATAAAGGATTTAGTAATATTAAACATTAATTTAGCTTTCTGTGACTACTATCCGTTCCTGTGTTGTCATCCTTTCGGTAATAATTTTCAACATTACAATCAAAATTCAATGAGCCTATTTCGTATTTACAGCATCTAGTGGTGAACCTCGTGAACTGTGTACTTACTTACATATTAACACATATGTACATGACATGGAAAAAGATAGATCAAAAAAGTTTTTAT
>JAQGBH010001448.1:0-32504 GCA_034698265.1 Sminthurinus aureus | reverse complement strand
AATTTGACTCAGAGAGTGCTTTGCTTAATTTTCCGAAGGCCTGCAAGTTTGTCTCTTTAATTATTGGACATGTGTTAGTAGAACGTAGTATAGTAGATACTATAGATTATAGATACGTAAATGGTAAATGGTAAACGTCAGTTAATTACCCAGCGAGAGCACAAAGAGCACCGACAAACATTCCTATATACGTTTTAGGCGTCATATCCCCTATTAAAATGAGAGAGAAAACAAGGATTAATAATGTTCGACACATGTGTATAGTTAGATCGACAAGTATTTATTTTTACCACTGGTCACTAATCAACTTATTTTCCTTACCATATCCCACAGTTGTCATAGTAACTAATGCCCACCAGAGGCCGAGAGGAATGCTATTGAAGTCATTATGCGGGTTAGCTTGTATACGCTCTGCGTAATAAACGAGACTCGCAAATACAACGATGCCCAGCACCAAGAAAAATACGAGCAGAGTTAGCTCCTTCGCCGACGCCCGGAAAGTCTATAGAAATAGTCAATACACAATCATTTAAAATTTTTACATATAATACTTTTTCAGAAGTCTAAAAATTATATCCACTAATAATCATAATATTAATTTTGTAATTGATTTTAGAAAATATACAATTAAATTAAATTTCAAGAATAGTTTTCAGTAGATTTTCCATACCTGCATGAGTATTTTAAGACCGGAGGAGTGACGCGTTAATTTGAAAAGTCTCATAATACGAATTATGGAGAAGAATTCTAAAATATCTGCATTCTCTAGATGAGCCGCAAACTTTTGAAGAATGAGGTCAATATAGAAAGAAAAGGTAGCCACATAGTCAATTATATTGACCGAGGCTCGTACAAAAACCCACTTATTCGGGGACGAGATGAATCGTACCAGAATTTCAAAAGTAAACCATGCGTTGCACACACATTCGATCTGTCGGTTAAAACAAAAAAAAAAACAATCAACAATTAAAATCACATCAAATCCTTCCATATAATTTAGTTGAATTTAAAAATTTCCTAGTAAAATTTACAATAATATCTGTAATTTTCTTTAAAAAAACATTTGAAATAACTGATAAATACTAAATGCATACGTAGAAAAAGGCGACATGTGCATTCGTCCCGATTTTGTCCAGCGTCCACACTGTTTCATTCTTGCTCGTATTAACTGTGATATTTCTTATCATCGGCACCTATCAAACAAAAAAACCAAGAATTAAACAAAGAACAAGAAAACTCATTAGCCACCTTTCTTTACATTTTGTTTTTTTAAGTTGAAATGTCATGTTTTATGTCATTATCGTTTTTTAATTGCATACCCGCATGTCCGGATGCGTCTTGAGGCAAAAAGACAGGATAGAGATACAGATAAAGAACACGCTCACAACTCCCACAATCTAGGATTAAAGTATTAAAGTATGAGTAAAAAAAGACATTAATTATACACATTTCCCATGTAATTTAGATAAAATCATCATCATTTGTATAAAAACTTTGTTTGTAGTTTGTAGTTTGCATTTTTTGTACCTTGGCCGAGTTGGATGAGTAAGGCTCGTCAAAAAGAGACCAAATCTTAGGCTTGACTTTTTGCCACCAGGAGACATTTCCACTGACGTAGTCATCCTCAAATCCGAATTTCCGGGCTAATTCTTCATCTGAGGGTTTTTCTGTATCCAGATCCAGCCTATCTAAAACTGCTAGGGTCTCTTGGGTGTCTCGATGCTATTTTTAAACAGGTGTAATAAAATAACCACAATTAAAATCAACCATAATCCTCATTAGTAAATAATGATTATCATATCCTTTTCATCTCATTAAAATACGTGATACGGGATCAACAGTAACTAACAGTAAATAACAGCGCTAATTAGTAATGTTGCTAATAATGTGTCTCCCTGTGTAGCGTAAAAAGTGTGTACGTAAGTATACACATATTTACCTGTGTATATGTCATCCAACAACAAGGCTCCACCTGGTCAAAAGATCAAAAAAAAAATTATTATTATGATTTACCCAAAGTATGTGCCAGAAAATTTCAGAGGAAAATATGAATTAGAAAAAGCAAAAATTGTATTGCTCCAGTTTTGTATTTCTTAACCTGGTTTGAATCTAAACCCCAAAATTCCAGTTCTTCCTCGAAAAGCGGGCCGCACACATCTGTTGGATAATGAAGCTTCCCTGTTCGGTAGTAATTCAGGACCTAGATTATGTAGATACAACAAAAAAATAAATAAACTGGATTAGTCTCAATGATTTTACAGCCAGATTTACACAATGCACAATCGTAATTCATAAGTTACGTAAACTTTGATAAATGATAAATGCATCAATGTTTATTTATCATGATCAACTGCATTAATATGGCAGTTTATACACCTCATAATTTTATCACTGTACATTGTACATCGTACATATGCGCTGTTCAGTATTCAGTATTCAACAAAGTTGAAGGCACTTGTGTCTTCTGTCTTCCGTGGAGAAAATATGTGAATTATAAACACTTTGCTGTATCTGTTTCTGTATCTGTATTTCCTTTCGCCATTAATCTTTAATCACACGAGGAAACGAAATGGATTGGGAATCATATTTCGGCTTAGGATTTGGGTTTGGAATCGGAATTTTCGCAAAGGTTTCTCTCTCTCTCTCTCCATCTCTCTATCTCTGTGTTTCTCTGTGTCATGCACATGTTTTTGTTACATCTGCCACTTGTAATAAATGTGTGTACAACTGTGTGAATGCAGTATGCAGTCTATTTTGTAATAAAATATGACCGGATAAATGTCAGTGTAAATAGGAATGAATGCCAACTTTCTCTCCTTTTTGTATTCACTTTTTTATTTCCCAATAAAAAATATGAAATACATGTACATTATATGTATATTATGTTTATACTATGCACATACTTCTTTTCCCCCTTTTTGCATTCGGTCAAAAGACAAAGTCAAGAGTCAAAAGGCTGAACAATCTATTTAGTGTTAAGATGTTTATAAGATAAGCCACGTGCAATGTGCGATGTAGGATGCACAATGTGAAATGTCGTATGTCATAAGTCATAATATGTAATACAGTAAAGATTACAGATGAAAGATAAAAAAGGGAAACTTGAAAAATAGAGTTGTTTTCAAATGTGATCAGTTTTAGTAAACATATACAATAATATACAATGTACATGTACAAACAAATAAACTCATTACTCACTACATGTTTTGAAAGACGTTAGAATTTCTCCGTCTAATTTCCAAATATTTTGCTTTTTAAGCTCTGTGTACACTGTTTACTACAGGCATAAAAACATTCATATTCTCATGTCGTTAGGAAAATATGAATAATCTTTACTCTGTATTTTGTATTTTATGTAACAAGATTTTCATTCATCTAGAATTCAGAATCTAGAATCTCCAATCTCCAACCTCCAATCTACATGCTAAATAGTTACTACTTGAACGTGAAACTTGAACACTAATTCTATTGACACTTTAAATTGGTTTAGAGTTTAGAAATAAATTCTTATTTTAAGAAAAAAGGCAGAAGCGGCGGAAATCCAGTTACGTACGAGTCGATATAACATTGCGAAATTGAGCGTCGAGAGTTGAGAATCGGACTAAAAATAAGCTATTGGGAAATAAGAGAGAGTATTCAGTTTCTTTTATCTCTGTCTTTATTCTTCTATTTCCACCATCTCTATCTCCTTTTCTATCTTTGCTTCCTCTTCCTCTTTCGTTTTCCTTGCATTTGGATTTTGGATTCTGGATTTTGGATTTACCATCCTGTGTTACACAACTCATAGATAGAGGACAGAGGATAGAGGGTTTCAAAGTGAGATAAAACAAACAATTAGACTCGTAAATTCAACAGGAAAACGCGAGAGAGAGAGAAAGAGAGAGAGAAAGAGAGATGAGACTATTAAAATAAACTAAAAACTAAATTCAACCACCCATTCACAATTCTCAAACAGAGACCGAAATTATAGATCTAACAAGTAAATAGAGTAAGAAGAGTATGATCTATGCAAGTGAAGGTAATATTCATGTGGTGCAAATTTTACATCTACATGTTCACAGATATACAGATATCTAGTCTATAGTCTCTAGACTCTAGATTCTAGATGCTAGCTATCTATGTAAATACAAAGTACATTAAATGAATTGAAAACCCACATCTTTTCTTCAAAGACTTTTTTCCACTTTTTCCCTTCTCCGTTTTGCTTTTTAGGTTTCTTCATTCATGAATTCATTTGCCTTCGCCTTATTCATGTCTTGAATGAGCTATGTAATGAGCATGCAGTAGAGAGTAGACAGTTGAGAGTAGAGAATATAAGGACATCATTCAAATTTCTATGCCAGTTGCCAGGGTAATAAAAGTAAAAAGGAGGAAGGTGGAAGCATTACAAATCAAAATCATAAAATTCTCTCTACATACAGATACAGATTTTACAATGTACAAAGTAAATTTACTCTTACATCTTATACAACTTTGATCTCACTCCTTTACTTTGATATTTTCTTACATGACATGATTTTATCAGCATCAATAAGATGAAATTTGAATTCAAATTTTAGATTCAATCTATTCTCAATACTCAATGCTTAATGCTCATGGCTCTTTAGCGAACATCTAGATTCTAGATTCTAGATGTACCTGTCATCTATTGTTATTGTAATATTTGCTCTTGTACATTATACATAATACATTATATGAGATAAACTTTTTACATAATACATAACATTGTACATTGTACATACATCAATAACATGTCAAATAGAGTGCAGTGCACAATAAAAACGTAGAATGTAGAATGTAGAAAAAAGCAGTACATTATGATAAAATTGAATCTCCCTTCCTCATAAAATTTAATATGATTCAGTGATGCAGCAACCAATAAAGTGTATGGGTGCATGGGTGTATGGATGCTGAATGCGAATAAATAATCTTTGAAAAGAACTTGGATGTGAATAAGAATTGGAATTGGAATCGGAATCGGAATCCAGATCTCAATCTTTACAACAAACAAACAAACCTCAAAACCAAAAATACCACGCCACACCACACCACGCCATATCAAATCACATCACATCACATTACACATCTATGAAACACTAAAAAAAGAAAGAATAACGAATTGAGATAAGAAAGATAAAACTGTGGTAAAAGTGGACTTTCTCTTTCGCTTTTCCTCCTTTGAAAGAGAAGTGAGAATGACAGAAAAGGTGAAGACCTTCCTTTATTCCTATAGTGTACTGTCTACAGTGTACAGTATAGAGAAAAGGAGCGGATAAGAAGAGGAAAGTCGACAGTTTCTTCTCCTCTCTGCAATTCTCATTGGCATTGGCATTGGCAATTGATCCCGGATCCAGGATTTTCTCCTTATTCCTTGCCATATACAAATGATTGACCTACTTGGTTTCTGGTTCCTTTCCTATTGCCTACTTCCTATTGCCTACTGTCTGCTGCCTGCTGTCTACTGACTTCTGGGTAAGGTTTAGGTTTTGGTTTGGATGTGGATTTGGATTTGGATTGCATATGTACATAATACATGTGTATAAGGAGAAAAAATAAAAGAGAAAGTAAAACAGTAAAAGAGCTATAGAAAAAAAAGATAAGTATTACAACTTTTTCCTCTAGTCCAAGTCCTTTGCTCCGTCAGCATGAGCAAACACCAGTCAACTTGAACTGCTGTCAACTGGAGAGAGAACGAGAGAAGGAGAGAAAGGGAGAAAGAGAGAAAAAACGGATGGAGAATGGAGAATCAAGCCACGTTTGTGGCTCTAGCTCAATCCTGTTCTAAAGAAGAATACTAAGAAAAAAACCAGAGGGGCGGGTGAGGGGAAAGAAGTCGTAGTCATAGATTTCCTTGTGACTTAACTTGACTTTGAGCTTATTCAGTGACTGAAAAGAAGAAGAAGGAGAAGGCAAAAGAGGGAAAAAGCCTACTGAACTCACAGTCACAGTGAGACAGAATCTGAATCTGAATTCTAGATTCTTGAGTCTGGATTCTTGAGTTTGAAGTCTGAGTTTGGAGTCTGGATTTGGATTTGGATAGAACCCTAGGAGAGACGGAATAAAATAGAAAGAGAATATAAAAGAACAACATGTACATTGTACATGTGTAAAAAAGTACAGTGAATTGTTGTATATAACTATGCACAATGTACAATGTACACGGTGCAATGGAAAACTAAAACATCTGCACTTTCACTTGCGACTCTCAAGTCTCAACTCTAAACTCTCAACTCGCCGCAAACACAAACACAAACAGTGAATACAGGCACCAACAACTGACAATTTTCCACATCCTCATTTGTCCTCACGTGCATACTAGTGAAATGTACATCTCATTTCATTTCATTCCTGTCTTGAGTTTCGAGTTTCGAGTTTCGAGTCTTCAGTCTAGAGTCTAGAGTCTGCATTCTAGATTTCTCCTTTTACCAAAGGGAAAGAAGGGAGAAGGATGAGCAGGAGAAAAAAATTGGTCGTCATTATATTATTATTATTATTGTTGTTATTTTTATTATTATCACCATCGCCTTTGGACCGACTAAGCAAAACAAACAAAAACAACTGGATGTGCATATACATTATTATCATTATCATTATCATTTTTATCATCATTGTCCTGGAATGAAGAAAACACAGAGATATAGATACGTTTTCGGAGAAAGAGAGAAAAAGAGGGACAAAAGTAAATCTGTCGAGTAGCCAGGAGGTCACTGTATTTATTTTTGTACATGGTAGATTCTAAGATATAAGACACAAGACACAGTCAAAAAGTGTCAACAAGACCGAGTCATAACAATAACCGTATTTGCGTACCGGTTCGTTGGTCGTTGTCATTCTGATTCTCATTCCCATTTTCCTTGTACACATAATACTGAATAGCGAATAACCGTAGAACAAAGTTAGACAAACAATTGAAAAAAACTAGAAGAATTTACTTTTTATCCTCATCATGTCTAGAATCCAGAGTCTAGAATCTAGAATCTTCATTTTTTATCTCGCATTGTTTTCGGTTAAGTTTTAGTTTTGATTCCGTTTATTATTGGATGCTCAGTACAATTAAAAAAATACATTTCGGGCTTTTCATTTCGTTTTACCCGTCTTTAAATGATCTTATTATTAAAACTTTCTCCCAAAATGTTTGCATAAAACAACTGACAGAGAGAATTCACTACAAATGTAAAACCTGCGGATGGATGCTGAAGGATTCCTTACCTGAGCAAATACACCAGGATGCCTATCGAAGAAGTATTCATTGAGGATGGGGTCATAATTGGCCAGAGCTTCAGTCAGTCTGGAGAGTCGTGTGGCGGGGATTTTCTTGAGTGTGGCTTTATACGTTTCATGACGAATCCCACCCACATTGAGAACCACACGGTTCTCCGCGTCCATATTAACATTCATGATGAAGGCGGGTTTTTCACTCCGAGGCCCGCAGGCCACACATCAAACACTACGCCTTATATACACCACCAATTTTATTAGCACTACACGTCAAGTAACTTTTAAATCAGTTGATTTAATTAGTTTATAATTAATCCACAGTCCACAGGACTTTCACTAGAAAACACTACACACTTTTCTTTCTTTTTTGTTGTTAGTGTTGTTGTAATATCCAGTTTCTATCTACTATCCACTATCTACAATGACAACACTAACATTGTAGATTGTAGACGGGAGGAAGATAGAGGAACCACTAGACACACTTCACTTATACATTGGAGCAACTTTATTACTCAATTATTTACTGTAACATTTTTTTCATTATTATATAATATCATATCAAATGGTATATGGTTCGTTGTAGCTGTTGTCGTTGGGTTGATTTGGCTTTTGGAAGTTTCAGTTCCCTTTCCCGTTCCCTTTTCCCGTTCAACTCTGTAAATAGACAAACAAGTAAATAAAAAAACAACCATTAAAATCACATTTTCCATTTTTTCCATTTTTAAAATCATGAGCAATGAGCAGGAAATCTTATAGAAGATTGTACTGAACAGGGTTGTATCATCTTTGTCCTTTGAGATTTTAATATCTAAACTTCTACTACTTTTTAGCTGCAGTGTGTATATATTGTAAATTGTACATGTGTTGTATATTTAAAATATCCTTCAGAAGCAGTAGCAATGAAACGGAAAAAGCAAACAAATAATAAATAAGCATTGGAAAATCATAGAACAACAAGTAACAAGTAACACGACAGCACAAGCCATTAAATATTAAATATGAAACTATCATAATGATATTTAAGTGTAATAATAACAAAAGTGTTAAAAATTCGTGCTGTTGATTTTAAAAGATATGCAGATATTTACATCCGCATTTAAAGTTCCTTAAACTACCTTTGACATCAACAAACCGTGCGTACCATCATAATAAAAACAAGAAGGATTTTTAAACCTCTTGAAAAAATTAAGCATGGAGCTAATAATATTCCTTCTTTGAACATTACATGCAATAACTCGACGTGTGTAGTGTACAGTGTACAGGAGAAAAAGTCTTTTTATCTTCATGATTCATTAAGAATTCAGCTCTGGTAGGCGAGAAAATGGCAGAGTATGAGTGGTATTGTATGTATGATGATACAGCATCTGTGCTTATTTTTTACAGGAGAAATTAAATTTGAAGCATTATCAATCACCTGCAGCTTTTTAATCATTATCATCATCATCATGTTTTACGTGGAGAAAATACCGGCGTGTGTTCTATCTGTCTGCTCTACAGTCTGCAGTCTAAAGTCTACAATTTACAGCCTGCACTTTACACACCTTCTCAATTCTCAATTCTGTGTAGGACATGATGCGTAAAAAACATGGAGGGAGCGAAACGTATAGCTAAAGAAGACGTGACAAACCATGGCATCTAGCATGTGTGCTGATTATTATGATTTCCCCCGCTTAATTTCCGGTTTCAAAAAGCAAAAAGCCTTTAAATTTTGAAATATCAGACATCAGACAGCATCATGTTGTCTAATGTCTAATGTAGACGTAGGTAGTAGGCACACATGTACAATGTACAATGTACAAGATGCATACTGCATACAGATGATATACTTTGTGTGCGCGATGACTGAAAGTCGGAACGCGTCGGTTGAAGTTTGAACATAGCTGTATAAGAGCAAAGCGTTGATTTTGATTTTTGCTATGGTATGTTATGATATTTTGGTGTGAATTTGTGTTCGTGTAATTTCAGTGAAATTCTACATTCTACATTCTATGAAAAACAGCTGCAAATTATTAGGTAGTGTACATATCTTGTATATTATTGTATATTGGTAGATAATATGTAGTATGCAGTATGTAGACACGATGATTTTATGATTTTATGGCAAGGGTAATGAACGGAACAAGGATAAAGATGAAGATGAACTTTTCTTGAATATTATACACTATTCGTATTTGGAATGTATACCGTAATAATATTTTGTGTTTGAAAATACTTATTGACGGATAAAACTGTAGGCAGTCTTCAATTTTAATATGCGAGGAAACGGTAGGGAAACTTGTGCATATGTAATGTGTAATAAGTATGGTGTGTGGTGTATGTGTGTGAGTAGTTGGAAGTTGGCTAAAGCTAAAGGCCAACTTGAGAGCTAGGAAGAGAAAAAATAAATATGTTGACGGCAGAATCTACATATTTTTCAAGAGTGGATGTTGTACTTGAAGAGTTTCCCTCATTTTTTTCCTCTTCTTAAATTTAAGTTGTATTTTGTACATTGTACACACATAAATTTTACATCTTTGCATCTATGTTTGTTGCTTGTAGCTTGTAGTAGCTACGTACATTATGGATACACATTACACATTACACATACTTTGTACGGCTGCTGAGCTCTTAAATGACGAGGTTGCTAACTGAAAAGAGTACAAGACGTTTGAGTAAACAGAAACATCATGTTGAAAAACGAATGTTTTCCTTTTTCCGCTCTCTCATCTTCCTCAATTCTCGATTTTCGAGTCTCTAGTCTCAACGCTGTGCAATGTCTGTGTCCGGGTCTGAATCTGAATCCGAATCTAAATCCGAATCCGGGCTCCGGATCTACAGTACCTTGCAATTTCTCCTAGAAATTTCTATACCTTCTTCCTCCACCAAAATATTATTATAATGATTATTGCATGTACATGCAGCCCAAAATTGGGATTTGGATTCCGATTCCAATTTCGATGGAATAGGTAACTCCATATTACATTTTCTCATTTAATAAACTCTCTCTACTATCTACATAGGAAATCAGCACTAAACTATTAAGTATATTTTGCTATTTTTTGCCTTCTGCTTCATTTCTTCTAATGACTAGGTACTGGGTGCATTGAAAATGTAAAAAATGTATACATGTCAAAGGAGTAAAAACTGCCAGGGCCAGTGTGATTTAAAACTGCATTGACTTTACTTTCCATTTCCATGTGAATGTGGCTATATGCTTACCAAGTGTATGTTCAATGTACAATGTGAATAAATCTAGAGAAATGTACCAGTTTGAAATTGAGGCTCCACCTCGCCCACGTTCTTTATCACATATCATATTCTACGTATATAACGTTACATTTACGAGTATTTTGAGCTTTGAATGTGTTCAAAGGAAACTCGGTATAAAGAATACAGATGACGGACAGAAAATAGGACATAAAAAGTTGTAGCTGATGGTCGAAAGAGAAAGGCAGAGCCTTTGTTCAAGCTCAGGGTTTTGATTATCCAAGATATTTTCGGCTCTCCATTCTTGTAGAAAGTATTTTCCAGAATCTAAAATCTAGAATCCAGAATCCAGAAACTAGGAGCTAGAATTCGGAATTTGGAATTTAAAATGATCATTGTATCAAAAATATCCTAAATTCTACACCATGGGAGTCTAAAAAATTTCAGCAGCTTTCTCAGCGTCCGTACTAAGTACTCGGCTCAGTGTTTAGTTTTCAGGAACCAGAAAAAAAGAAATTACAGCCATTTTCGTTCTTTAATAATTTTTCCATTTGCTGTCATTATTCTCAGGAAAATGTGTTGTAATATCAAAAGACAGCTGGATGAAAGATGAAGATCCATTTGCCGTTACTATTGCCATGTTTTGTCTTTTCGTTGTTTTGTTGCTTTGAGTTTTGAGTGACGGAGATTTTTTAAAATAAAATGAAATATCCTGATAAATTTGGACATTTGTATAGTTTTTCTTTGTTATAAATTAGAACTCCACAATTAAATGCCAATTTGATGACCCTCTCTGTTAAATTTCACATTTCCCGTTTACATAATTGTTGTTTATACTTTTGTAATTCTTGCACAGTATAAGCTATTCTATATTATAATTGAGGGGCTTGGGATAAAAAAGAGCGCCCAATTGCTTTGGAAATAATTCTGCGGATGTTTTTTTTATCCCAAGTCCCTCAATTTATATTACAACCTATTATAGAAACAAGCTATGGCTTGTTCCAAAGTTGTGATTTAAAACCATATTGATTTTTTTCTCCCAATCTCAAGTTCTCAAGTATATGTACAAAAAAAAGTATAGTGAAAATAAAATATCAGAATAAACCGGTAGTTTTGATATTTGATACTACAGGGTACAGCGTACAGAGATTTGAAGGACAACAATAAAATGAGAATACTTATGTAAACATATCATGTGATATAGCAAATACCATACACCACATTTTACATTTTAGCAAAGCCTCCTTTAAAGATAAGAGATCTGGTTGACTATGGATTTGTATCTATTTTTGAGGAATGAAATATTGGAGATTTAGTTTTGTGAAAATTATTGCAAATACATGGACAAGTGTATGATTGATGGGACAGTTGGTTTTGGTTTAGCTTGGTTTTTGCGTGGAAATGACAAATTGAGAATGAAATGTATGGAATTTCTATGTATGGGGGCGGGTGAAAGCAGTGATAGAAGGATCAGAAAAGAGGGAGAAAGGGAGCACCAGCAGGAAAATGTATCTGGTAAAAAGAGGAAAACGCCAGAGAGAGAGAGAGAGAGAGAGCCATGCTTTGCCTCTGTCTTTGCCTTTGGCTGGTTGGCTTTGCTTTCTCGCTTCAAATCTCCCATCTCATAATACACAGTATGTGAGACGAGACAGTCATAGCGAGTGAAAATAAAGAGTAGGTTCATACATACACAAACATGTACAATGTACACTGTACATATACAGCACACAATACAAACAGCAAGTCAGCAAGCGGAGCAACAGAATAACATGGAACATACATGTAGACTAGAGAGTATAGGGAGTAGAAGTATAGGGTATAGCTACAAAGAACAGTATACAGTACATAGCATAGTGAAGGCGAAGCAGAAACGACCGTGCATTTTGCAAATGATGGAAAATCGATAATCAGCAACATTGCAAAGTATATGAGTGTGTAAATGTGTGTAAGTGTGTTTGGTCTGTTCGGATTTGAGTTGTCGGTTATGTTGGTTTGGGTTGGTTTGGTTTGGTTCGTATCGTACATCGTAGATACATACACTAGCTTTTGCTCCCACTCTTTCGCCTTTCCTTTTTTGTACTGTGCTTTCATTTTTCCACTCCGTTTTACATGATACACTTGTACATGATACCAAAAGAAAAACATGAAAAAACCTCCACTACACTGAACGCTAAACAGAGAATAGTGAATAGTGTCACACAAACCTTTTTCATTTTTTTTACATAAAACCCCCATGTTTTTTAGACAAGTTAGAAGAGAAGAATCGAAGTATGGATCGAAAGCGGAGAATCCTGGAACCCAGCATTCAAAACCATCTTTCCATCTCCCACAACAACAACATATCGAAAAGAACTCTGTAAAGTCTAAAGCTGCTGTGGAATAAAATCACCCTAAAACCTAAAAATGAAAAGTAACAAGGCAACGTTATGAAATACTTGATGCGAATTTATAAAATTCAGTCCAGTATTTTCAAATAATTCCCGTGGTACACAATTCTGGCTGTTTGGATATAAAATTTGAAAGTAATTTTCAAAATTTTCATTTTTCTTGTGTGTCTCTTTTCTATATTCAAACCGGGTGAAGAAACCTGAATGAAGACTGAAGAATATATAATACATATTATATACTATGTACCATATATTCTAAATTCTAATTTTATTCCAAAAATAAAAATAAAACGACTCTCTTGACTCTTGACCTTCCTTTCTTGTTTTTTTTTGCATTATAATGACTTAATTTTGAAGAGACTTTGAAGATTCTTTCAAAATTTAAGATTCATGAAATCCCCTGAAATCTCCCATTGAATCTATTTGACTGATTTAGATTTAGATAAAAGTTGGGATTAGTTGTGTCCTTGTACTTTGGCTTTGACTTTATCTTTGTCTTTTCCTTTCTCTCTGTTCTTTTAGTTTAGCCGTCTCTTCCCTCTTTCTCCAATCTCATCAGAATTAAAAGGAGAAAAAAAGACTATGAGATGAGTCTAGAACCAAGAAAGTTGATGGTGAAGAGAGAAAGAGGACATACATATATATATATATATGTATATGTTTGTATGTTTGTATGTTTTGCATGCAGCTCAGTTCATTTGCTTAGCTTGCTTATAAACTTCTACTTGCTACTTACACATGATACTATTATTCTGCATGTAGAGAAAAGACAGCTCCAGTTAAACCAGAAAGAATTAGAACCATAGACAGGCACATACTGAGATAAGGAGCATTATCCTGAATTGTTTACAAAACTCATTCGGTTGAGCTTTGAGCTTGCTCATGTTCACTGTTCAATGTTCTTGTTCATCTTCATGATCATGTTGAATGTTGAATGTTGATACTGTCTCCAGTCTCTACTTTATAAGACTGAGCCGACTGACTAGGCTTAAAAAGATTTTCTGTTTACCAGATTCAGATTCAGAACCAGAATCCGAATCAGCAATCCATATAGAAAGAAAAAAGAAAGAGAGGAAAGAATAGACAAACTCATCATCATCATCATCAACATGAAGATGAACATTGAACATGCTTTTTCCATATGCATGGACAATGTAACATGTACATATGTGAAACATAGTACCCGGTTTCATTATAGATTGCCAGAAAAGAGTCCTCACTCTTCTAACATCCTACATCCCTACACTATATAATATACATTGGCATTTGCATTTGAATTGTCGAGGACGAGGATGAGGATGAGGACGATTACACGATGAAAAGAGAATAAAAAGTAGAGTGAAATCACTATATCTAATTTGTGCATACGTAGATACTTGTACAGAATAGAAGATGGAGCAGAAGATGGGAAAAAGAGATTCTGTGCATAATCATAATAGTTTTTATAGACTTTTTTCCCCTCTATATTCTATTTTCTATATGAACAAACATCCATCATCATCATCATCATCATCATTTCTTTCTTTCTTTCTTTAGAAATCTCTTCCTTAACTTGTGCTCTCCAACTTTTGACAATCAAAGAGATTTTGAAACTTTTTCCAACATGTGAAATATAGAGGAATATTCATTCATTCATTCATTCACTCAGTCACTAACTCACCAACTTATTTTACTATTCCATCGGATCAAGATGAAGTTGAAGACTCATACAGACAGAAGATGGATAGATACACATGCATACCATTACTGCTGTACATATACTTAGAATGAGAATGGAAATACTAATACACTGTACACTGAATGCTGAATACAGAGAGAAAGTGAAAAAGTAAGTGTATGTACGTGTGCTCCTGCCATGCATGTCAAATATTCATCCTCTCGTAGGAAAAGGCGCAGACGAGGATGAGCAGAAGAATCTGATGACTGGGAACTGGAAACTGGAAACTGGATACTGAATATTACATACATAAACATATACATAGATTATAGAGTCTAAATTCTAGATTCTAGAATCTTGAGTCTCCAGTCTTCACTCTTCTTTCCTCAACTCTTTCAAGCCAAAAGTCACAAATCTTTATTTTTTTCATTACGATCCTCTTCCCTTCATTTCCATTTCCATTTCCATGTCCATGTCTATGTCTATGTCTATTTCCAGCTCTCATTTAGTCCTCTTCCACTATCAACCATCAACTCCCATCATCACTATTCACAATTCGCAATTCACATTTCACAATTCAAGATTGCCCTATTTCCTATTTCCACTTTCTCCTTTCTCCTGTCTACTGAACAGTCGTAGTCACAAAAGTTTCGGCATTCATTCATATGTGAAAAACTCTGCAGCTCCAAGTTCTTGTGCAGAAAATAAGAAATCAATCATGTTCCCAACGTTGTGTAAGATGTAAACTGTAAATTGGATGATTTAAGAGAGAGAGAGAGAGAGACCGGAAATGGGTTTGGAATTAAAATTGTTACCAAGACTATAATTAGTCCAATCATGTATTACATGTTGTGACGCTTGATTCTTGAACCCCAGGTCGAAGATTGTTGAACCTTGCTCATGAAAACTTTGTGTTAGAGAATTAGAAATTAGTGTATGTTGTACGTTGTACATGTTTAAATTTTGACAAGAAATCGAAATTGAAAATGAAATTTTAATCAGCTTAAATGCAAATCCGTAATACACACTGCATACTGCATATTGCATGCATGATGCCTGTTGCAACCAAAGTAAATTCTCCAGTTTCTACCTCGTGAATTTTGAATTTTGAATTAAACGTAGATTGCATATTTAGCCATGAGTCATTGAGAATATAATTTTAAAATTAAAATCATTGTGCAAGCATACACAATACATAATACACCTGACATAATTTATTAAGTGTTTGGAAAATCACGTAAAAATTCCTCGGAACATAACAAAGCATTTTGTTTCTTTAAATTATACTTTCGCTGTTTTTATTGTTATTATTATTATTATTCTAGAGTATTGCTGTGAGCTTTGAGAAAAATATATCAAAATGATTGTACATTGGATTTTACATTTTACATATGATGATAAGAAGTTTGCATGTTAATTCCACAGATTATGGATCATGTGTGTATGTGCACATCATGTTCGTGTCGTTGGAAGTTGAAACTTGGAACTTGGAAATATTTCCAATTTGACAGAGATTAGAGAGAAAAGGAACGCCATTTGTCAAATAATTCACATAATCACCACAATAATAATAGCTGTAATGTTTTCCTTTCGTTTTTTGGGTTTCAAAAAGGTAGGAATTTTAATGCTCACTGCTTGCTGTTTAATGTTTAATATAGATTGCAAAATGTTAAGTAGATCGTGGACAATGAACAATAAACATTGAACATTGAGCATTGAGCATTTTTCACGTGTTGAAAGAGAGTTTTTGGTTTTCCATCCAACTATATCAGATTGAGAAATTTCTACCGACTGGGTTTTTACACAATTCAATAATAATAATACTAATAATAATAACAGTAATGGCATAGGGGCTCGTGGTATAACTCATCTTAAAAAACTATTAAAGAATACGGCAACGGTGGAGCCAATGGCAACGAAATCAGGACATGCAAATAACGAGTGAAATGAGAAAATACATCAAGGGAAAATTATAGGTGTTTTTTGAATCCGCATGAAAAATTCATGGAAATATATCTAAAGCACACGCACATTCTCTTTGATAAAAAAACTGCACACTATACGCTATACTCTATACGTTGTACATTTTTAGCCGAGTGTTTATGTTTTGTTTTTGGTACTTTTGGGTTCTTGATACTTGATACATTTCTCATATGGTACACACTACTCACTACACACTCTACACTCTATACTCCACACGCGTGATTTCATCTAGTAAGATATGTAAATTAATTCCATATAATAACGTTATAAATGGCTATAAATCTTTAAAGTGGACCACAAACTTAGCATTGAACATTGAACACAATTTCAGCTCCAGCTCCAATTTTATGAATGTGCCATGTACAATACACAGTATATGATATACTACAGTTTCAAGCAAAAGTAAACTCTCGTATTGTAAAGTACGAAAGACGTTATGAATTTTCTTCTCTCCCTTCAAAAACTATTTACTAACAAATAATAACTAAAATAAACTGTAAAATAGTCAAATGTCACTGGGTATGAAAATATTTCTTACATGTAGCGAGAAATTTATTTTAACGCACTTTTTCCCTTTAGCCCAAACCAAGAGGAAAGAATTTTAGAGTTTCATGTAAAATTTAAAGGTACAGCATTTTATAATTTTGCATGGGTTTAAAATGTGTATTTTGTGTTGCATGTTGTGTTGAGTGTTGACTGTGTCTCACGTCTCATGTTCTGCGCAAGCGTAATCGTAAAAATAAGAGATGAGATAACATCTTTGCCGAATCCAGAATCCTTTTTTGTTTTTTCACTGTTCCTTTTCCCTTAGTCATTTTTTTCTCCTATTTCAAGTTTCTCTGTAAATAAATCATCGTGATACCGTCACCAAGTCCCAAGTTCCAAGTTCACAAGTCTCTTACACTTAGATAAAACAAAAAGATGATGATGACGATGATGATAATAATGATGAAGATAAAAAGTGTAGGAAGAATGATGATACGGCTGCAACTAAATGCCACTTGAATAGTTGTACAACTCTAAAAACAGACAAGGAGAAAAGTTTCAAATGGTGCATCAAACAAAATACTGGACTGTACTCTTTACACTGTAGATTGTAGATTTTATGTTGTGTGCACTACGGAGCAAAATAGAAATGGGAAAGGGAAATAACAATTATAAGTCATTTCATACGGTTGACTGTAAAATGAGTTTTGGAGTTTGATGTGTTGGAAGTTTGCAGTTGGAAATTGTGTATAAATTCTTCATACGGAACGCCTGAAAACTGGAAACTCTGAAAACTCTGAAAACTCGAAATAACAAGCTAAAATCGAGTTATTTGTACCAAAATACATATAGTTTCAATCTTGAATCTTGAATGTCAAGTGTGTGAAGAAAGGAGCGGAGAGGAGTAAAAGGCAAAAGGCAAAAGGGGGAACAAGAAGAAAGCTTGTACATTGTACATTGTACAATTTACGCCGAATCACATCAAATCAAGTTGACAGAACTACCAAAGAAAGAAACAGAGAAACAGAGCGACAGAGACAGAGAGAGAAAGAGCGAAAGATCGAGAATACAAGTTGAATGAAGGAGAGAAATACAGAGGCCTTTTTTATTATTTCTCAAATAGACATATACGAGTCAGTCATTCGTAATACGCTTGTCGGTTCTCGCTTGTCGGTTTTCACTCCACTAACGTACTTGATTTCCTGCATAGGATTAAATTACACAGTGTACGCTCACGGGGCACGATGCAGAATGTACAACCTATATTGTGTATTGTGTACCTTGAGATCCCAACTGAACTGAACTGAACTCTAGTCCGCTTTTAACTTTTTCATCCTCAAATTGATTTCCCAAACGAGACATTATTGAAATAAACATTATTTGAACCATTTTCAATCTATAGTGCACATTGCACATTGCGCAGATTACGTGTTATTTTATTGAATTTTTAATTAAATAGAGATTCACTAATTTTTAATCCCTTTTCTCTGGATTTCTTCACTAAGATCATCAATCATCCACCATCAATGACCAAGTGCAAAAAATTTAATGTAAACTGAATTTACATTGGGATGAGGTTTAGTTGGTTCGAGTTGGAGAAGATGTATCAAAAATTAAGATATTGCGTGTTTCTGTGAATTTTATCTGCCGAGTCCATTTCATATTTCGTACTCCGTACCATGAAGATAAAACCATCGGCAGTTTTCATGTCCAAAATCTTGTTTGGTTAGCTGATGCTTGATGCTCAATGCTCAGTAGGTAAACAGTGAACAACTTGGAGACTTTCATTCTGCCCAAGAGCCCAAGATAAAATTCTTGTCTTTTCCTAGATTTTCTGTCTGGCTGTCTGGCTCAGGAGCAAGACAGAAATATAGACTCACCATAGAACTTCCAGTGTATAATGTGCAATGTACAATGTACGGTGTAAGTAAAAATATGAGAAAGTGTACAATCTTTACGGCTTTTAGCAGCTCATGAGTAAAGTAGTATAGAGGGTAAGAGTATAAAAATATAAAAATACAGCCTCGGAGTCGGTAATACCTACACTTGCTGTGTGCACTGGTTTTTGGTTGTAAATATGATATATCGGCTGAAGTGAGAGAGCGACAAGGACTTGAGTCTCGAGTCTTGAGAAGTAGAGGGAACTGCCGGAAATTATTTTCGAATGAAGTGGCTCAGATTGCTCTATGGCTTATTTGCCGAAAAGTTCTCGGTGTACCTTTTCCCATCTGTGTCTATATTTTATATTCTACACGTAACTCGCTTTGAGTTGTACTTTAGCAGGACTTTATCACATAGCTAGACTTTTAATGACCTCCCTCTGACTCTAGAATTACGCTGATGTTCCAGCAACAGAACCAAAATCAACTCCAACTCCAACTCCAATTCCAACTCTAGGCCTTAGACATTCGACATTACACATTCTTAAAATCCAGTCTAAATGTACCGTAAATTTCCAGAGACATGCCCAGCACTGTTTTGGCTGTTTTAAAATCCATAACTTGTTTCATAAAATACCATTAGACATGTGACGTGTGTAACTGTTACAGGAAGAGTAATTTTTTGAAGGAACTATGGTATGTTTCATGTCTTATATAAAAGTCAAAGTTTTTTTTCTTTCTCTAGATTCATATTTTTATTTCTCCCTTCAAATCTATGATTACTACCAGCACTACCACTATTATTATCATAAAACGGAATGGTACTCCCCGGTAATTTATGACTAGTATATCTTTCGCCATTTTTTACTATTTAGTATTTTTTGACTCCATTGGAGAAACTCCATTACTCTTCATCCAGTTTCATGCTCTTTTCCATTTCCAATTTTTATTCTAATTTATAAAAGCATTTTCATTCCCTGAAAAAATTTTCCTCTTCCATTCAAATCTCAAATTTGGAATTTGGTTTATCCAAGATCCACGATTCAAGATTCAAGATCCAAGATCCAAGGTGTGGCTACTTGTGCCAGTTTCAATGACGTATTTAGTATTTAGTACTTGCTCCCTTTCAGATTATATGCAAATGAAGTGCACCATGTTTTATATTGTACGAAATCCCAATTTTCCACCTCATTCCATTCCTATTGTGCTTGTCATTTTCCTCATTTCAATTCCAATTCCCGCACTCATTCAGAGTGGGCACAAAGAGTGCTCATCGTAGGTGGCATTAAAGCAATTTGAAAGTAATACATAATAACGTGGTCGGTGGTCTTCAATATACAGTATATATAGCATCCAAAATACATATGTACAGATCCAACTACTATAAAGTTGAGCAGCGTAATCCAAAATGAAATTGGAATGACCACTGTGCTGTGTTTCTCTTTTGTCTTTTATCTTGTTTCTGATTGAACTTGGAGAGTCTGCAGTTGATTTAGGGTCAAGAGTCTATAGTCTATAATCAAGGGTCTAGAATCGAGAATCGAGAATCGAGAATCGAGAATCGAGAGACATTGACAGAGAACTGATAGCTCCCCATTTATTTGGTTAGGTTGATACAGACCGTTGTCCGTTGACAGCGTCTGGTGAGTCTACTAAATTCAATTGAATTTAATCGGTCCAGAGAGAAGCCCAGACCCGACCAGAATCCAGAATACAGAAGCCGAAATCCAGAAGAAAAAGAATGGACGGAAAGTCAACTCTACTAACTTTGAGTCTGTGACTGTGACTGTGACTGTAAATTTGGAAAGAATGGGAGCACTGGACCTGGATCTAATCATAAGTCAAGAGAGTTAATCGACTGGAATTCAAAGTGGGGGAGAAGAGCAAGTAGTTTTATAGGGAAAGTACAATAAGCAAAGCAGATCCAGTTCCAGTCACCAGCCATACTTGATCCATAATTCACTCACTCAATATTTAAAAATCCAAAATATTTAAAGTAGATATTCTTCCATTCAAAAACTCCCTTTTCTTGAGCCTTGAGTATTGAGTAATTGATGTTCAAAATTCAACATCAACGGTAAATACACTTAGGTAAAATTATTATGCATGATCAATCGCCATTTTTTAGCATGGAAGAAATTTCCTTGTCTTCTGTAAGACAGGATCCAAACTTGAAAAAGTAGTATTTTTCTTAAATTGAATACCTACTTGCTTATTTTCATTGGTTCCAAAGAGGCTATGGAAATTTGTAGCGTTTACTCGTGTTTATTTATCTAAGGACACATGTAAATTGTGTAGCACAAGCTACATTTCCATTTGTCTGTTTCACTGTTTGTCAAGAGTCAAGACTGAAATCGGGAAATTGGGAAATTGGAGAAGAAACCGTGAAAACCACAACCAAAACCAAACCGTCGAATCCAAATCCGAATTCGAATTTGTCTCTCGGTTGTCTCTCAATTCTCAATGTTTAATGCTCCATCCCGGATCCACAATCCACAATCCACACGAGTCAACAGTCAAATTGTAGGAATAAATCTATAATCATGTGTGCTCATTCTAAAAGCTCACTCCCTATCACACCCAGACAACAAACATGAAACATGCACAAAGTACACACTGTACATTGTACACAGGACACACGCGTAGGTAACATCTACAAACTACAACCTACAAATTCCTATCCGATGTTGTAACGCTATTCAAATCAAAGGCGGAACTGATGAATTCTTCACCCAAGTCAAATTTCCAATCATGCTAAACATGAAATTCCTAGTAAAAAGTAAAAAGCTACTGGTTTCTGTCTAGTGTCTACATTCTACATACATAAATATGCGTCTGCATAAGAGTGTTCTGTATTCTACATTCTACATTATACAGCCTACACAATGTGTACAACTACAGTATAACTAGAACTAAAAATTCTCTCTTACATTCATTTCGGGAATTTGGAATAAATAATTAAATGAATGGAAAATTCAAGAGACGTAATGAATACTGAATACTGAATCCAGTATACAGTTCTACTTGTCGCTTGTCGCATCCGCATGTCCTGCTCCATTCTCCATTCTCGTTCCTCATTAAATTTTAATTTGGAAAATCAGACCGGAAAATGAAAATAAGCATAACGAATAACGAATAGCAAATAACGAATGATACAATTTATGGACGTTTGTTTTAGGTTTTACGTTCAATTTTCAGTTTCAGCTGAGGGCTGTCACGTTGTACCTTTTACATAAAAATATCTAAATTGAATAAAATCATTTACATGTAGGACATAGAAAATATCATGGTGATGATAGACAATAAGATGTAAATGATGGCAGCTGTACACTCTTCACTGTTGACTAATAGGAGATAGGAAATAGGAAGAAAAGTTAAAAGAGCCGAGTCGACCTGTTTTGGGTTTTGGGTTTGTTGTAGATATCATTAATTCTAACTCTTGACTCTTGATTTTTTTGTAATTTTTTTCATCAAATTGTGTACTAGTAAAAGTGATGATAATGATAATTATGTCTCTTCCGTACATACATTATAAATGGCTCGCTGTGTTTCTGTCTCTGTCAGTCTGAGACTGAGAAATTACTTGTACACCGAGCTGACGGAAACTGTACCGTGAAACGAAATTGAGAATTCAAAACCTGACTAATTTCTTCTCTTGTCACTAGTCGACTTTTGACGCTCGACGACTTGACGTTCGACTTTGTCTTTTCATTTTTCTGCCTACACTCCACATTCTACATTCTACAATCTACACGTACAAAATACCGTTATTCCTCTCATTTTAAATCCAGACAAAGCCTGAGTAAACAACGTCAAATACTAACTTGGCTATACAACACATGCACGCTTTTCTAGCCCTGTGACTTCAAAGCTTTAAAGCTTCAAAACGATTCCAAGTTGCAAAAGTTGATCGTTGAAAGTGTTGACGGTGCGGTGTGGAATAAAGTAAAATCAGTCCCTTTTTCTACTTTTTTTCTGAAAATTGTTTCTGAACCAACTATTAAAATAAATGTAGTAGGAAGAAGAATAAAAGATCGATTATTCAAACTCGTGCAAATTGCATAAAAACTGGCAACAGGCCGAAACTTCAAAGGTCAGTGCAAGTCCCATTGCTAGTGATGAAAACTAAAATTTATTATTATCCAATCCAACACATTCCAGGATTGAAATAATTGACAAACACAAGAGATTAGAGAGTAAAACACGAGATGGATTAGATCACTTTCAATTTCTCCCCTTTTTTATTTAATACGGGAATTTTTAAGGAATTATTATAAAACAATAAAAAATTGTCGAGAAAAATGTCAAGCAGACATTTTGATAACAGAGAACACAGATGCGGAATATGGACTGTAGATTGTAGATTGTAAGTAAGTGGACATAAAACCTTGGAAGTATTTCCATTCTCCTTGGCAGTTTGACGCAAATTACAGCAATATGTACATAATCCTCCAGTAAACTTTTTTCATGATGCATTTTGTATTACACGTGTGAGGAAAATTACTGCTCACTGCATACACCATGACAGTATTTACAGGAAAAATATGTACATGTGCTTGAAATCTTGAGCATGGAGTTTGGAGTTGGAATGCATATCATGAATATACAATGCAATAATTATTTTGATATAATCTGGCATTCCGTTTGCCGATATCGTAGAGCAAAAACCCGAAACTGGAAACCGGAAACCACAAGTATTAGAAATAAGAATAGGTAGATTGAGCTAAAGATTGCAGTAATACGTTGCAAAAGAAGTGCTCTGTTCCGAGCAACGAACAACCAAACCACACCAAACCAAGTCCAGCCAATCCGAATGGAAGCAAGAATATGCAATGATACATAATGTATAAAACACGCCATAGCTGTCCATCTATCTTCAAATGTATCTACATTTCCACAATTCAATCCAATAGAAATGGAGAATGATGCATAACCAAATGAAAATGAAAATACACACCAGCAAAAGGTATAGTAATGACCTACGTAGCTTCGAGACCGTGACGATGACAGCAACGACGACATCGACAACAAGTCACGACAAACGACAAATAAAGCGACGAGGCTGACGAAATATGGAGTTGGTAGTTGGGTGAAAGTATGAAGAATGAAGTGAGTGAGTGAGAGAACGAAAGAGTGAGTGAGCGAGCGAGTGGGCTCGTATATGTGGCTGTGAACAGAAAACCCAAGCAAGTCTGCTTAGTTTTGTTCACCCAACCCGGTAGATTTCTCTGCTCCTAATTATTAGATCATTCAATCGCATACCAGAGTTCGATTCCCGTGTAATGCTTTGTTTTAAGTTTAAATATTTTTGTAATATTTTTTATGAATTTTTCATCCTTTGGAACTTGGAATAAAATAAAAGTTTGAAAAATGCATGGAAATAATAAAAAATGATTAGATAAAAAAAATTCGTGAATTAGTGCAAGCTGCTAGCAGCTCGAACGGGAATCGAACTCTGAGAGGTGATTGACTGTTGTACATATTGTGAATCAGCAAAATTAGCCAGGTTTTGTGAACACAGTGGAAAAAACGTGATAGCTTTTTCTGTGTACAGCCACATATATAAAATGTAGAATTTAGATGGAAGGATGGATAGGTGAGGGGAAAGTGCTGTCTGTGAATAAATGTATCTTGCATGCATGTCCTCGTAAATAAGTCATGTGCACATACTACACACTACAGACTAGGTGCATAAATATCTAGTATGTAGTAGCTAGTACCTACACCGGTTTGGCAGTCACGTTATAGCAACGTTACATACTGAATAAATAGTACTTTCACTCGTAAGAGGAAACGAGGAAGGGTATTCATGCATATTATATGTATCAGTAGTATATTATGTTATATGGTGTACAATGTACATTGTAAACTTTACATACTCTTTTCCTCGCCTATGTACGTGCATACCCATGATGTACATATGATGACATTATGGGAATAGAGGTGCGTGAGTGTACGGAGTATGGACTCTGGACTATGAACATAGACATACAAATAGAAATAGTAACTGACTTGCTCCTTCACTCGCTAACTCACTCACTCATATCATGTGATATGAGAAGCGGATGATATATCTATGGGGAGTATTTCATGTTTTTACCCTTCTGGGGAAAGTTCCCTCCTGGGAATTATTATTGATGGCAGATTCCTGATACTCTACACTCTATACTCTACACTCTACATTTCGTACACCACTTTCCATTCACCATTCTCCACACTCCATACTCCATACTTGCTCACTTCCCTGCCTGTCTATCTGTCGATCTACCTAGTACCTAGTTCTATCTCTCTGTCGTCCTCCACTTTCTCCTCTCCTACGTCTACTCGTCCTCTTAGCCATCTCCTTTCTCCATTCTCAACTCATCTCTCTCGTCTCTAATATCACTTTCCTCCTGCTCACTGCCCTGTGCATTGTGCTCAGATATTTTTCCTCCATTTAAATTCACATTGTTCGCACAACATACTTTACAGTTTGCAACGTTTTGGGCATAATTTGGTAGTGTGTCTGAATTCTGCATTCTATATTCTAGATTCTAGATGCTTCTTCTTTCCACGCACTTTGACTTTGTAAAGGAAAATAAAACGAGTACAAATCCGAATCCGAATGCATGTCAGTAGCAATGCGATATCAAGTATCCGAAAAAACAAGTAAAAGCGCATCAGTACATTGGAAGAGCCTTATCTCTACATTTGACGATAGATACATCATGATTCATAATCGTATTCGGAGAACAATTAATGTGTATCTGTCCATACTTTTGCGTTACTTAATTTTCAAATCAGATCAGTGATGAAGCACAAAAAATACAAATAGACCGACAGTCATATAGATACAAACATACAGAGAGACAGGCAGACAGGCAGAGCGATTACATAAAATTGTATGTATTGAGGAACCGAAGATGGATTGCCTATAGCTGACTTATATAGTGTAATAATCAATGGAACACAGTGTATCACTATCTACTATCTTCCTTCATTTATTGAAACCAACTAGACAACGAACGGACAGAGTACTCCAAACCAACCGAAAAACTTGTTGTCTCCTTCTCCTTCTCTACTATAGCTTCATTTCTTGTTCTCTCACAATACCCAATGCTGATCAATTATCAATAAAACTCTATCATCAATAATTGTCAACTGGACCTGCTCCTATTATTCAAAATTGAGCTCTAATTAGTAATTTATTCCCTCCAATTCATTATTTTTATCGTACCCTTCTCTTGCATAACAGATTGTGCCGATTTCAATTGTGATTGAAAATGCGATATGTACATGATTTCTTTCAACGCCCGTCAGAGAAAGTTTTTTCTTCTGTCCATCTACAAACTACTCGTTTAAGAGTACTAAATACCAAATAACAAGTGTCAGTAGCACCCAGATTCTATGTATGTTTGCTACATATCTGTAATCTGTAGGAGAGTTTCATAGTTTGTTTAGATTTTTATTGTCCGTCTGGGTTGGATTGTACATGCACAAGTTTAATTGTTCAAAATTCAGGGATATTACTAGTAATTATTTACAACTCACAAGTATTACCATCGAGAAATTATAATTCAATTCAATTTGTAAAGTTTCCTTGCAATTGCAAATAACGGTGGAAAATTTACACAGTTTGAAGTTTATTTTACGTTTTTATACTAGAATTTTCATCTCTTTTTATGAATATGATTCCGTTATATAACATAGAATCTTAAATCTTGAATCTTCAGTCTCTGGTATTGGGTTAACTAGACAAAAGATCCACAGATACTGGACATTACACACCTTTCATCTAAATTACTTTCCGTTTCCATTTCCTTCTTTTACAAGTTTGTAGGTTTTGTTGTAGTTTTTTTTCCATATATTCAATATTGCTCTAGCTTTTACTTTCCCTTTTGATTTTTACACCCACTTTTATTATGGTGAAGGTGGAAATGTTTGGAAATCCGAACATATACGCACAGACAGACAAACAGCTAGCTAAAGAAAAAATAAAAAGGTTTCTCAGTAGCCTCTCTCTCCTTCCCTCCTCTCATGAATTCCAAAGTCATAAGTTGGAACTTTGAATTCGAGATGAGTGAGGAATCTGGAATCTGGCTAATTATGTGGAAGATGTAAGAGGTTGTATTACCTCTATCATTCTGTATAAAGTCTGAAAGGACGCCCGAGAGATGAAAAGGGATACAAAAATAGCGAACAGAAATAGACCATGGAATAAGTAGAAAAAAGAAAAGTAAAAGGAGAAGAAAGCATAAAGTACCTTGATTCAATTACTATCAGAGTACAAAGACTTGATTGGATTCACCCAGAAAACAGAGTCTGGAATCTAGAATCTAGAATCCAGAATCTTGAATCTTAAATCCAAGCAACGGCCTCAGAAACCAAGAAAAAACTGAGACAAAGAAGTACAAAGAGAAAAATAAGATGGGACAAACTGAAGCTGCATGAAATGGACACTTGCTGTGCTGGCTGAAACATAAAAAGAAAAACAACAACAACATCTACAGCAGCAGCAGCATGGATTGAATAATCCATTCCCTACACTGCACATTGTACAGTGTAAAATAGAAAATGGAAATGGAAATGGGTGACCCCCATGGAATCAGAATAAAAGAATCCGAATCCAAATCTAAATCCAACAGATTTTGTTTATATAATTACGTCATAAGTAAGTGTATACAAAAGGAGAGAGAAGGAATACAGTGAAATTTTAGGATGGATGCTGTGAGGAGCTTTATGTTTCCACAATCCAGCATCCACCATCCACATCTAACTACATTCCTGTTTATTTGTGAACACATTAAACCTATAGAAGGGAAAATGGATTGTGGAGACTGGAACCTCGAACCTGGAGAATGGAGAATAGAGAAAGAGCAACAAGATGAAGAAACAGAAGAAAAATAAGACGAAGAAGAAAAAGTAAAGTAAAAAGAGTTATAGCCACCGGAATAAATAAAGTAAATGTTTGTGTATGTACAATGCACTGTGTATTGTGTATTGTGTATGGTTTGTTCTGCATTCTGTATTCTGTATTGTGTGAGAGACAGAAAGAGGAAAACGGATTAAATCTCAATTCAATTCACGTCCACCTTTCTCTCTCTCCAATTCCAGCTCATCAACGACTTTCTCTTTCTCTTTATTCCTGTTCCTCCCCCAAAATTGTCAGAATATACACGCAAAAACCAACACTACCAACTACCAAACAAAACAAAACTCAATACAACACAGAGCATAGAGCACAAAGCACACATACTCAACATCAAACAAATAAACAAACAAGGAAACTACTCGCCGACTTTCTCTGTATTATGTATGCACCTATCTTTACGCTGGTGCTGGTTGTTGGTGCTATAAGATTTAGACATTCAGGATTTGGATTTGGATTTGGATTCGGTATCCGTTCAGGATTTTAGCCATGTGCGTGTGGAACAAATAGAAAATAGATAAAAGAAACAGTAGGAAAAACGTAAAAAAGAAGAGAACGAGCAGGCCATTTTTACATAGACAATGTACAATGTACACTGTACAGACTTTCTCATTTTCTCTCATGTGATCTTTTTTTTTGTGGATATTTTGTATGGGGTTCCAGCAAATAAAAAGATTCTTCCTCCTCCTAATTTACTCTATCCAACTATCCCAACCAGCACAATGTTCCTTTCTGTTCATGCCTTGGAGCCAACAAGCGCAGTAACTGTAGAATCTCGAATCAAATGGAGAATGGAGAATATAGAAGAATAATGAAGACGAGATTACAGTAAACAAGGAAGGAAAGAATAATCACGTCAATTCTGTTGTTGTTTACACTACGTGGAAATTAGTTGACTTGTTTGTATTTTTGTATGTGTACTTTGTACTTTGTACACATATCTACATTATATATTATACATTGAATTGGGTTGGATTGAAACAACATGTCAGAATCAGAATATAATTATGATAAAAAGGACTCCAGGAACTCCAAGTTTACTAACGAGTTTTATATTTTATCTAATGAAGTGTTTAGCATGTTCAAAATGTTCATGGCGTTTTGAATAGGATTTTTGAAAATTTAATAAATTTTACGCCTAAACAACCATTTAATTCTACAGTTTTTGATCCAAATATAAGGATAAACAATTCATTCATTTCTAAAAATGGTATGCGTGTGTAAGAGTATATTGTATATTATAGTGACGATGAGGTGAAAAAGTAGAATGCTAGAAGGTGTGACAAGTTACAAGTATTAAGGATGCCGTGTAGATAGATTTTAAATTTCCAAAATAAACACTACGCCAGAAACTAGGAGACTAGGAGACTAGGAGGAAGCGATAAAGACAAGACAAGCGGGAGAGGAAAAGAGACAGAGAGAGAGAGAAGAAAGGATGAAATGAGAAAATAAACCAACAAGCAACTTTTCCAATGTTGCAGACATTTTACTTTCAAGAGAATGGGACGGGTTGTTCTAAATTTCTTGTGTCTTGAGTCTTGTGTTTTAGCCTGTGTATACTTTGTAGTGACAGGGAGTATTTGTCAATCGTCAACTGGTGGATGTGGATATGGATGTGGGAAGGTGGGAGAAAATTGTACAAAGAGCACAGAGTACAGTACACTGTGTTGATCTGCAATCCACTAAATACAGATATACTCTGCACTATACACCATACACATTGTACTGCACTGTGAAAGAGAGACGAGGGAAGAGGAAGAAAAGAAGCCTTCTGTTTTGTTTTGAGTCCAGCCAACTATTTATTATTCTTGGTCTCGGTTTCCCAAAACTCAAAACTCTCTGTGTGTTGTGTCTCCCTGTCTCCTTGTCTTTTATTGTAAAGGATAGTTAGTAGTTAGTAGTTGGTAAGAGAACCAGAAGCAGAGTCAGAAGCAGAGTCAGAGTCAAAGTCATCCCATATCATCTCAACCTCTTTTACCATCCACCATCCTTACTCATCCTTCAAAGTTACAGGGAAAACAAGAGTTAGATGAAACACAAAAAGAGGAAGAAGAGGATCAAGAAGAAAAAGATGATGATGAGCCGTAGAATGTGGTATGTATGCATGACAGAATGGAATATCAGCAGGATGATATGCAAACTCCAAATCCAACTCCACCACTATTCTCTCTTCTCTATCTAGTATCTAGTATCCCCGTGAAGTAAAGTCAAGACAAAGTTTCTCTCCATCTTTTGTTTACCTTTCAGTATGTGTTTGTATGTCAGAGAGAGAGAAGAAGAACTCAAGACTTTCTTGAGTTTTACTCAAAGACTCAAGTCAAACTTTACTCGATAAGTTTTGCTATGAATATACAATGCAGTCGTATCACACAATCACACTACAAAATACACACTACCCAGTACACACACAATACAAATATGCAATCACTCACTCTCTCCCAACTCTAATTCTTTGCCTCTTTGCCTCTTTTGTGTTTCATAGGTTTATAGTCCTGTTTTAACGGAAAGATTCAGTCAAGATGATGGTGATGTTGATGGTGACGACGAGAATGATGATAGCTTCATCAAAGTATTATCACAAAGCACAAGTCCTATTTTCTCATTTCACATTGCTCATCACATCCCATCTCATCACATCACATCTCATCACATCTCATCTAAATCCTCATCACCTTTTTCATTTCATTTACTGTATTATGCATCCACATCCACATCAGACATCAGACATTCTACATCAGCCATCAGCCGACAAAGGATAAAATATGAAATATGGAACATGGAGAGTTGTCATTTTCATCCCAACGCTTGCCGTATACTCAATGCTCCATACACAACAATGCCATTCAAGATCCTTTCACAAAGCATTATACATTATACTTGCATAATTTGTAATTTGTAAATACATTATAAACTAGTCTTGTAATTAAATATTACAATGTGTAAAATGTATAACAAGTATCAAACTGTACGTCGTACCGGAGATCCTTTGAATATGTGAACAGATGTTAAAATTTCAAAGCCTACTCAAAGTTCCTACCATTTTTAATGGGTTTTAGCATTACATTACATTTGCCTGGTTGTCAGTTGTCAGTTTGAATACTGGTCTCCAACTACTTGATGCATGTATTGTCAAGTGTACAGTGTAAACTGTACAGGGTAAAGTGGAAAGGTCAGCAATTACGTAACACGTAACACATTACACGCCATCATATTATTAGAAATCGGTTATGCTCCTAATACTCGCCTTTAACTATAGGATATTCAAAGTATTGATTTCATGTCATTACAATTTCAATTTCATGCTTCTCTTCTCAAAAATCCAGCATCGCCGGAATCAGAGTCAGAACCGGCATTGACATCGACTTCGGCATCGGCATCGGCGCAAAGTTGGAATTGGAATTTCACTCAAACTAATTTGAAACCTGGTAAAATTACACAACCCAGCAGGATTAAAGATATTTAAGTGGAAATCACCGCGTTTGTATGATAAAACTAAATTCAGCACCGTGTAGTCCTGTGTCATTTGTCATGTGTATATTTAAAAGGATGGGATAGGAAATTGACACAAGGCACAAGTCAAAAAATCAAAAGCAGGACAAACAGAATGACAAATAAAAGAAGTAAAAATACTTTCAATAAAATTCTGTTTTGTAACGGCACAAAACAACAGGGCAGAGCCAACAGCCAAAATAATTATTATTATTAGTAACATAACAAATTAAATTGAATTATAAATAAATATAAATTGCCAGCCTATTTAAAATATTGCATCAAAACTGTATGCACTTGCATGTTTTTTAGAGACAACGGGACAGAAGGATTAGGACTAAAAATTATGACATGAACGTTTGAAGATGCCATACCTGGAGATTTGAGTGGCTCAAGCTACAGCAATATCTTGATACTTGATACACATAAAGCTTTCTCCTTTCTTTCACTCTAGATCCCAGGCTCTAGATTCTGGATTCTAGACTCTAGACTCTAGACTCTAGAGGAGTAAAATAAAGAAGAAGCGCGCGCACACCATATCGTATCTTGTCGTGCCGTACCTTAATCCAAATCCTTTGAGATATGAACGCTTTCTTTTCTCAAAAATTCACCATCCCATAGCGAGTAGCGAGCGTTAATAATCACTGTAACACGCTGTACACTGTACATTTTAGCAAAATTAATGTCTAGTTTTTTGAGGTGTTGATAATCAGACAAAATAGTGACATAGAAGATGATGTTAAGATGAAGATGAGAGACGTAAGTTGATATATGTGTGTATGTAGTATGTATGTAAGTACGCTCGTGCTGTTGACTAGTGGAATATCTAGATTATCTAGATGAAAGATATCTAGGAGAGATGTAGAATGTAGAATATAGAATGTAGAGTGAAGAGTGAGTGAGATGTCTGACGTCTGTGACGTGGAGATGACAATAATTGGTGAGTTGGAAGAAAGAAAGAAAGTAGGTATTATATAGGAGATAGGAGACGGAAGAGATGTAATATATGGTACAGTAGATGCAGTTGACTATATGTGTAGTTGATTCTTGAAGGAGAATGATAACCTCTTGAGTTTTTCAAGGGTCCTCTCACCACTTTTGTCTCGTCATATTACACTGCCTGTATATTTATTGTATACTGTAATTAGGGAGCGAGCGAAGCGAGCTCCCCTTATTCTATCATGTTGTCTGTCTGTCCGTCCGTCCGTCCGTCCGTCTGTCTGTCTGTCTGTTCTTTTCACGGTTCCAGCCAAACGGATTACCCAAATCACATGCGGTTTTTTGCATTGACATTGTCATTATAGCCGTCA